>KK502602.1:125178-148821 GCA_000688735.1 Glossina austeni
CCTTTTCCTTTTTCTTCTTCTTTTTTTTTGTTTTGTTTTGGTTATATGTCACAATTTATTGCCGTTGGTTTTTTTTTTTTTTTTTTTTTTTTTTTTTTTTTTAATTTTTTTTTTTTAAATTTTTTTATATAAATTCTTTAAAAGATATTAAATTTGCATAATATTCGTGTGTGTATCGATTGCAGAGGTGAGCTGAATCGCTTAGATACCTATTTTAAAAGCAATCATTAAATGGCGCATGCGCAACATTTATGAGCATGTTTAACAACTAAATTAAAACGAAGCGATACGTACTCAGCTACTAACGCCAAGAGGTATATTGAGTTTTCTAGTATGTTTGCGATGCGCTTACATATCCGCACAATAGCTTGGCAGGTATAAATTATTCAAATCCACATCTACTTACCCGAATTATATATTGACTACCAGCGGTAACCAGTTTATGTAAACCATTATATTACCGTGTTACAAACATTCGATGTGGCAGATCTTTCAAGGACTATTATAATATATAAAAAGAAGAAGAAAACATTTATACTTCAACCTCATTTCCAAAGAACGGTTCAATTTATGACATTAGTCACAATGTCAATAACTTAATGGCTTACAACGATGAGCATTCACGATTCGTCTTGATACGCATATAGGTTTAAAGCTGACTTTTTCTTTGTTAATCGTTTAGAGTTTTAAGGCATTTGCGAGGGCCATACAAAAAATCTATATATCTGATGCATGAAGAAGTATAATTTTTTGCTAGTCGTGACTCACATTCTCTTTACTGCTATCACATAAATCTCGCGAATTTCAATGAGCAGTGCACTCATCAGAGTTCATTCTATTTTTTACTTATTTAAAATTTAGGGATATATCTATAGTTGTCAACATTATAGGATTGTTTTACCCATCACCAAAGGATGGGGGGGTAACGTTTGCAAAGCCCACAAACAAACTTCAGAGACCACATAAAGTAAATATATTCTTGATTAGCATCAAATTCTGAGTCGAATCAAGCATGTCTGTCTGTGCGTCTGTATAATATCTGTTGCAAACATTCTTCAACATTCTCGCAAACAAGAAGCTATCGACTTAAATTTTGGAAGAAACATTCATGCAAGTTCTTCCACGCAAGCTGGTATTGAAAACGGGCCTAATCGGTCGAAGGCATCACGTAAACTGAGAGCACTTTTGTTTTTCAAAAGGAATAAAATTTGGTTTTCTGCTCATTACTCATAAGTTACAGCAGATAAATATATAAAAATTTGAACGCTTATGCTATGGGCAATGCTGCAGTGCCTGCACAAAAATGAAAACAATTGACCACGCCTACCCAATATTATAGTGTATTAAAATTTTATTTTTTTTTTTTCAATATCTTTGTAAGGCGCTGAAATATCTCATAAAGCATATAAATTCTTGGACAATTTCAAATTCGGAATGCACCTAAACATGTCAGTCTGTGTGTCTCTCTGTTCTGCTGCTGGAGTATTTGGGGTATATATTCTACCGTTAGCGAAAATGAAGATATCGCCTACAAATTTGTCAAAGAAGTTCGAAGTGACTTAAACTTTTCGAAGGACAAGCCTAGAACGCCCACATGCCTATACAACAAAAAATTGTATTCTGAAAATAGAAAAAATCAGCCGCGCGCATACAGTACTATATAGTGCTTCCTCTCGACGGGTATAAAAGATTCGGTCACGATCGCATATAATTTTCTTACTTGTTTTTTTTTTCAAGTATGTATTTTTCAAGTAGGCATTGTGGCTACCCCATCCATTTTCTTACTAATTTTTTACCTACTAAGCATTTAGCTCAACTAACTAATTGGACGATAGAACGCTTGTTGGTTCCAGTATTTGTATGAAACGTTAACCACATTAACTTATATAGTAAGGAGTTTTTATACCCTACATCACTTTTTCTGATTCAGACCCCATTTCTAAATCATTTTCTGGACTGTTGGATGTACGGCTGTCTCAATTTTTGTAATTGAAAATGAAATAAAAATATTGAAAACAGTTCGAACCGGACCAGTTTTTCGACAACTTCCGATATAACGTCTAATTTTGAAAAGTCTTTCTATGAGCCACTGTATTAAGGCAAATGATGTAGGGTATTCAAAGGTAGAGCCATTGCCTACCGTAATGTTTTTACCTGTTTTTGTAATTTCTTAACATCGCCTTCTTCTAACAGAGCTAAGGATGCTACTTATGTTACAAAGTAATAAAACTCATGCTTGATTGTTTCTTAGAAAAAGGCAAAAGTGCATCTGCACTGGGAACGGTTTTATTGATTTTGCCAAATAAGTTCATTTTCACTTACACTGCATTCGAAAGCGAATTATTCCACCTATGGACATATGATCTTTGTTTATAAAAGAACATTAGATAAATAATGATAAATGAAAAATGATGAAAAAATGAAGAAGAAAAAATATTTTGAGCATACAAGTCTGATGCCAGAAGTTTAAACAATATTGTTTTGGATATACGTCCTCTTTGTGATGAGCAAAGAGGAGAAAAAGCAGAACTGTACCGGGCGGGATATACAAAATATAAAAAAGAAGAAGGAGAAAAATACATGATGTGGGAAAAAACTTGTGCGATGTCGACTACTTGATCGATCGACCATCGATTGTCTAAGTTAATGTGAATGATGTTTTCGTCGTACTCTATATACAATTCGTAGTCGATATGCAATTCTATACAGAGTTGAATTACTTCCATACAGAATTACCTCAATGGAAACAATTGTACAGATCAGCATCACTTCTATATAGAATTGCCTCAATTCTTTGTATAGCTGTGTAAATTATGCCAATTTTTCACTTTATGGAAAGTATAAAAAAGTATAAAAGCAGGGGCCCGCTCATGGTTCTCGATATCCAGTAAAGTCGATCGTAATTTGTATACGTTACTCCGTAGCAATTTTACGATAGAAAGACTTTTCATTCGTTAGTAAGAAAAATGTGTAATTTATCGGCACCTCTCAAACCCCTATCCACCACAGCAAGTCCGTAACCCCAGCTTTCGAGTTTGGCCCCGACATGGAGAACCATAAAGCGGATCGAAGTATTATTACAAAAGAAAAAGCAAAGGACCAAAGGAGAAAGGTCACGGAAAAGCAACTTAAACAAGAGGAAGAGAAATTAATTAATTAAAAAAATATTTAAACAACAAAAAAAAAACTATGAATATTTATATAAATTAAAAAATTCAAAGTTTTATTTTAACAAAGAAAGTCAGAATACTTTTAACATTATTTTCACTCAGTGTTGTCTTCAAATTAAAAAAAACAGGTACCTTGGAAAAGTAAGGCTAAGTTAGGGATACCAGTTATGTATGAATTCTAGATACGTTTTGTCGAATTTTTTGTATTCGAATTCTACATACAATGCGCCAAAGATTCTATAGAAATTCATTTTAGCCCTTCGAGACTTCATGAAAAGTTTTGAAAACTGAAATCCCATAGATTTGAACTTTTCACTCATTTCATCCGAAATGAGATTGAGTCGATTACCCCTTACGGACTTACGTATTGTAGTCATGGGACTATTGAATACACTTGTACTTTCCTTTGCAAGATGTCTACATAATGTTCCAAATTGTGATATCGATACCTTTTTATTATAGGATTAGGGTTTTAAGGTTTTTGTTATCCAAAAGATAGCATCAGAAACTCCATAAACTTACTTTTCTTGTTTAGACTAAAATCCCGGCTTAATGTAGTTATTCTTAGTCAGCATTTTAGTTGCTAAGGTATAGAAGCAAAACGTTGCTGAATTTGCTTTTCATCCGTCAAGTGTGCAGATGTAAAGAAAATGGTTACAAGAAGGCGATGTATTTTAATATTGCTTGTAGCGTCGTACGAAAATTGTGATGAAAATATAGATAAGCGGAACTAATAGTGCCATGGGAAGGCGTACAAGTAAGAGGAAGCTACGATTTACGTAAATATAATGCAAACAGTTTATAGACCAAATTAACTTCAAAAATGATGCCACGTTCTCCGGCAAGTAGAGACGGCCACGAAAACCTCTCACGATGTAACATTGGCCTAACATTCGGCTTTTCTGCAATATACACGAAGGTACAGAGGAAGAGAGAAGAAAGAAAATAAGGCGATCTTCATGCATCTTTACTGAAAGTTTGGAAACGAAAGTATTACACCATTTGACGTACAAGGGTATATTAAGCTTTTGCGCTTGTATGCAACATGCAGAAAAGACTTGAGACAGACCTACTTTTTATTATGCCGATCGATTCAAATCATTTTCTGTCTGTCCGCGTCGTATGTGTGTGTGTGTGTGTGTGTGTGTGTGTGATGGTCTGTCCTTCTGTCCGTCTTGTTTTCTTCTTCTTGCGTTCTGCATAGAGACCGCAAAATTTTTGGGGATATTTTCCAAAAATTTAGTATGCTGTTGTACTTTGGTCCAAGGGCGAACGCTTCTGAAAATACTTAAGATCGGACTAATTCTCGATCGCTTCCCATATAACTTCTTATGTTGAAAAGATAACAACTATATAATGGTATAGTGTTTTTACTTACTTATCACTGCTTATAGCCTATCCTAGGCAAAGATTCGATCGATCCTTCATCTAATTGTGCGCTCATAACACTGTCCACATGTCTTCACGCGTTGAATGCTATAAAAATTTTATAAACTTTCCTGTCTTTTAAGTCAACATTTGCTTCTGCGATAGTTAATAGTAAAGTCAGTGTTCAATAAGTATCGATGTCCGATTGCGCTTGAATTTAATTTTCTGGAAAGAATTCGTATCTTGAGGAAAAGAGTTACATTATAAGCTGGTATTGCGCTTTTCATTTGCCTGAAAATATATGCAGACTTGAGTGCAATTAAAAGCGACTGTAAGCTATAAACTTGAATTCTCACTTGGCGCTGAAGACATGCCATTAAAGAACTGCAAACACTATTTTATTTTAATAATTGCTTTCAACCGTTAAGCACAAGCTACTTATCGAACAGCTCTCGTGATTGTTTCCATCTTTGCTTTATACTGATAAACATTTACATATCGTTATATCGCTGTGTATGTGCATTAATCAGATTATTAATATGTACGATAAACTGTCAATTTTTCAAAGGAAAACATCAATTATGTAGACAGATAGTCATTCATTTCGCTCATATAGATTTTCTTTCGCCATCATGACCACTATTATCATCATCATCATCATTGTCATCATCATCATCATCATTATCATCATCATTATCATCATCATTCTTAGCATATAATTGCATGGGACGGACAATTTAACTGATATGTTTAAAATTACTTGCTGGCTTGGAATATTTAAAATAATTTTTCAACGCATATGTACATACGCTGGCTGTTGGCTGTTGGATAAATTTATACCATAATAATGAAGCCTTTGTAAGATTTATAGTTTATTAATGCATATAAATTGTTTATTAAATATTTTAATAAATAATATTAATATACGTATGATTACCGGATCGATAGTTGATTTACAGCAATCGAATAGCAACCGGTTTATTAACGTTAAAACTAGCCGTGTACGGGTATATAAAGGCATAAGTAAATTATGGTGACTTTTCTTTTTTTTTCTTCTTCACTTGGTTGCTTACATGAGGAAGTTTGATTATGCTGAAGAAAGTTGAAAAGATTTCAATTGCGCGAATTAAAAAGTTTTTTCATGTCAATCCTTTGGGTTTTTTTTCTTTTTGGAATGACTCGGCAGAGCAGTGGACAATATGAGTTTTCCTCATTTGATAACACAAAGGCCATGTGAAGATTAGTAAAGCACTTTATTTGATATTAGGTGCTTGCATTTATTTTGATCAGCGACATCTATTGGTGGAAATGATAAAGTAATCCGAAGCATCAATATACATATCGGTTAAATTCGATCATATTTACCTTTGTCTACATAGAACGACGGCTTTCCATTTTCCAGTATTGTTGAAGTGCTCAGCGTACAGCCATTAACCACTTTTAGAAGTTTATGGTTATCGCGCCTCATCATGTCCCAATTGTCGGTTTTTTTTTTCGATGTTTTAAAAACGATAATTTTAATGTCAAAGACAGAGAACGGCCTGGAGGAACGAAAAGGTACGAAGACAATGAATTGCGAGACTTATTAGGCGAAAACGCAGTTCGAACTCGCAAAAAACTTTCGAACAGCTTAGGAGTTGAAGAATCGGCTGTTTCTAGACCTTTAAATACGATGGGAATAATCAAAAAGGAGGGAAAGTGGCTATTATAAGAATTGACGAATTGAATGGCATTTCGAACCCTGTTCACATCGCGGCGATCTACATCGACACCGACAGGGAGTATTCTTGGCCATAAGGTTTCGCTATGCATATGGTGGAATCAGCAACTTGTACAGTGTGCCACAAGCAGCTAAAATCGAACGAGACTGTCACAGCAGATGTCTGCTGACGTCATTTGAACAAACTGAACGATGTATTGTTGCAAAAAAGACCAACCTGGGCGGTCAATAGACGCAAAGTCATCCTCTTGCACGACCACGTTCGGCTACACGTTGTCAAACGACTTGCTATTGCTACCGGGGTATTCACCAGACATAGCGACTTCTTATTACCACTTGTTTAGATTAATGCATCCATGCATCATGGTTTGGGTGGTGCGCGGTGCCGAAATGCTGAAAAAGTGCAAAAATGGGTCGATGATCAGATCGCTCCAAACACAATATCGTTCTTTCGACACGGTATCGCTTTGTTGCCAAAAAGTTGTAGAAAATAACGGAAAACATTTTAATTAATATAAATGTTGTGCGAAAAAATATTAAGTGAAAATTTGATCGGAATACATGCAAGCACCTACAATTACAATTGTTTTTTCCAGCAATCATGATAAAATTTCTTGAACCATGGATTCTTTGTATTATTTCAAGCTAGCTAAGACTTGTGCTTATAACTACGAAATCGAAATTTGTCCTTAGACGATCCTAGCTAGTCAGAATAGCTATTGTCCAGCCGTGTCTTTGGCACTATTTTCTTTTAGCTAACTGGTAAAGACTTTGTAACTCATACCAATACATGATTCAAACAACACCTTAGATTGTACCACAAAAAACAGCATTCGCCGACAGCGTTTTTCCTTTTTCTTTGCACGATACAAAAGGAAATAGTTTTTGCGTCCCATCGTTACTAGGGATAAAAAGGGGATTTGCTTTAAGAATCGCAAAGTGAAAAATGTACAAATCTAGGCCTGCCATCCACTTCTACCGCGGAATCGAATCGCTACGGCAAGAAGCCGATGCTTTGTATTGTACTGTAGGAGCGAAAAGTTGTGGCCATTTAAAGTCTTGTGAAGCGGTTACAGCCAAACACTACTAGCAACAATCAATCGATTTGAATCGATTTGTTCTGTTGTAGCTATGAAGGCAACGACATTTGCAAACTTAATGACGATCAAAGAGCAGGACGCCTTACTTTCGTTAGCGAAATATTTCTCTTATTAGTGTGCGGTATTGAGACTTACGTTCACTTACGTTACATTTTTTTGTCCTTTACGAATTTTTTTTCATTAAATTACATTTTCATCCTTTTTGTAAGCGCTTCGACATGGGTTGAGGGAGCGTAAGACAAAAATCATCAGTGCCAATAATTTACGATAATTATCTCCATTGAAGGAATTTCTTAATGGAGAAGGAAAACAAACGGTTGCGTTACATGCCACACCCAGCCGAGATCATCGAGTAAATTAACGAAGCACTTCTTTGTAAATGTGTCATCGATTTTATTCGCTTCATACTGCGAGTTAATCCCTTTTACTTTGCAACTTTTGCCACTTTTTCGTGTAAGGCAGGGTTGATTACAATCGGCTGGTTGCGTTGTTATTAATTATTTCCTCCCATATAAGTTTTAATGCTGGAGAGTGGTTGATACGGGTCGCAGAGGCAGGTTCGTGTTAAAGTGATTTATCGACCTAAAACTTATGGGTACGTCATTATGTTTATTATGCGTCCATGTTGCACGGCATACATCGGTATCTCCATCCTCAAAGAATTGGCGGAGAGACACGTATTCACTACGGAAAATTTATTTAAACATTAAGCGTGAAATCGTGTTACACTGTTGCTCAACCGCACGTCCAACTTAAATGTTGCTTTCGTTTCCCTATCTTTAGAAGCAAAATACTCTTTAAATAGCTTTACGCTTACGCCAGAATTTTTCTAAGCGCTAAGATGGATTGGAATCATATAAATATTTTTGGTCCGGATAATCCGGATAATTAATTGTTGTACCCACCACCGAAAGATGAAAGTATACCCGTTGTTATGTTTCCTAAATTTTTTTGTTTAAACTATCGATACCACGACTACATGTTCTTCGCCCTTCTGCTTAACGTACAGAGCGTAAGCCGAAACGATCTTGTAACTCTCAGTTGCAGCATGAGTTATTTGATCAACAGCCAGGAGAAAGCTTCATGGGCCCTCTAAATCATATATACATTCCTGATCAGCGTCAAATTCTGGAGCAATTTAAGCAAGTCCGTGCGTCCGTCTAATCATCTCTTCCTCCTTGGTATTCATCTCCTGGTCGCAAAAGAGAAGCTATCGGCTTCAAATTTGGCAGAAATCTTCAAAGCTCTTGCATAAGTGTAGGCGTTGAAAATGGATCCCATCGTTTGAAGAACACTTCTAGAGTATACCGTAAGCTAAGAACACCTCTATTTTCAAAAGCAAAAAAAATTGGGATTTTTGCTCGTTACTTACTTACTTAAATACAACAAGACAACGACAAAAGATTGCACGTATGTTCCGCAAGTAATCCTGCAGTGTCTGCTCAAGATTAACAATAATCGACCTCATCCACTCAAATTTTTCGAGGCAAAAATCAGCGAAATATTGAATATATCTGTAGACTGGACTGTGTGTTTATTTATTCATTAATTATGAATGTGTGAAAAAAGCATTGTCGAAACATAGTGTCGAGCTTTTATTCTCGGCGTTGCTGAAAGAAGGTTAAGAGCACCTATAAAGTATGTATGTTGTTGATCAATGTCAACTTGTATATCGATTTAGGCAGGTCCGCTCGTCTGTCCGTCCGTTCGTGCGTCTACCCATCCTGTCTGTCCGTCCGTCTGCCTGCCTGCAGGTCCGCCCGTACGTCCGTTTAGCGAAAATTCAGGCATCGGTTGTTCTAAGCAGGTGGGTTCTGAAAATGAACGAAATTGACCGAAGAAAAAGCCCGCAGTAGAATATGAACATGGACAACAAAGATTTGCATTTACATTTCTATTTTAAAATAAAGTTGATGTCGGCCATAACCGAATAAAGTTTCTTTACTTGTTTTTGTTTTTTTTGTTTTTTTGTTTTTTTCATTCTTTCTACATTTATAATTAATGAATAAATAAATACACTGTTCAGTCTCTATGGCTACAAGTTATAAAACTCTGTCTACAGATCTATTCAATAGTTTGCAGATTTTTGCCTCGAACAATTTGATTCAAATTGTATAGAGACATGGCTAGCAAAATAAAGTGAGTTAATCTCTCAACAATATTGTGCAAATGATTAATTATGTAATGCTTCTCGCAACAATGCATTGTGAACAGTTATCATAAATTTAAACAACATAATTATAACCACAAAAGAGACAGAGAACACAAATAACAATCGTTACTGACACCTGTGTCGACAAAAATGCATAATAGATGACGAGCAGTGAGAAGAGAAGTAGATTTCTTGTAGTTAATGGTATGTGAAGGACAATCTACTTTTTTGTGTGGTTAAATGTTCGAATGGAATCCTTTTGTATCGTATCTAGAACAAGTAAAGGCGTTTACGAGATAATTGCCGGAAGATTGTTTGTAGTCACAGACAAAAAAAAAACAAAAAAAAAAACAGCAAGGAAAAGCAGCAACATAATGAATTAAGTGTCGGACCATCAGAGGTAACATAACCATAACAGCTGTCAACATCGGTACGAAGGACTTATCCTCCCCTACTACACTTTGCCTCGTATACTTATGAATAATACGAATTGTTTTTAACAGGCAAGGGATTGGGTGGTAATGGAATGGCGTAAAGTAAAAAAGTTCACTTTCCTTGTAGTAGTACGAGTAATTAACTTTAAACAAAAGCCAAAAACTTTGTAGAACAAACTTTACGGCAATCAACCACACATTCATATATACGCAAACGTTCAAAAGTAAATCGTTGGCTACAGAAGGTCAACGTTTATAAACCAAAAAAAAAAAAAAAAAGAAAAGAAAAATAAAAATAAAAATAAAAGCCAGGGGGTCTATTGAAAATTTCTTCTTCTTCTTTTCACATGCATTGGTATATGTGCAAATAAACTCATTGCAATTTGTGAATGAATAAATTTAACAAGAAGCCTTAAATGCTTTATAAACATTCTTAGGGCCATAACGATGTTGATTGAAAGGATATTTTCTCACTCACTCAGAAATAAGAATTTTGTTTTCAGCTGAAGCCTTTTCATAAGCTATCCTCTGCAAGCATAGATAATTTGCAGATCTCCGTCAGATAAAAAGCTTCGCATTTGTATTCATTCCTAAAGAAAACTTTTCATTCCAAATTAGACTTGTGACCTAAGGTGTATTAGGGTCGTACAAACGAAAGCAATATGCGGAACGACTTACAGGGCCATCTTTTTTATTGCACCAAATAATTGAGCTTCAATTTCTGAAAGCATCTATGCATCCGTCTTCGAGATATCTGTCCATGTACTTCTGTGCAAGGGGAACATTTCTAAGAAATTTGGTACAAAAACATATTTTGCCCTTAGGATGAATCCGAATTGCAGCCACTTTGCACATAACGCAAAATCTTTAATAATTGATAGTCCGTTTTAACTCGTGCTCATAAAGTAATCTTAACTTTTGTCGCAGCTTACTCCCGCTATTCCTTACATTGACAGACGCAATCTCATATTATTATTTGACATTGTTTTAGGTGCTAGTCCTCAAACACTTTTTCTACATTAACATTAGGCTACTATTTGTAGATCTACCGCATAACAAAGTAATTAAACAGCGCCACCATCAAACCGGCCTATCCGGGTTCACTTTTCAGTGCAACACACCACTTTGATTGCGATTGATGTGCACTCGTAGCTATAAGGAATGCTACGACCAGTCGTACGTCAGCCAGTCCCTACTTCTTCCCACACGTCTGTTAGACCATCACCGTGTTACACGTATAATGGAATTCTCTGAGTGATTGGGTATATATTAGGGGGACCCATAACTAATCAATTACTTTATTTCAATTATAACGACGCCTTAAAATCTCTAGAGGAGTCCGATCCAAGGTTAACTATACAGGAACTATCAAGAAGCCTTGAGTCTACTTGGTCCACAGTGCAAAGGCATTTAAAAGAAATTGACAATTGTTTCCACACCTGTTGTCTGAGGCCAATAAAGATCTTCGGCCCAATATATATATAACTATATATATATATATATTTGCCTCCGACAATATCTTACGATTACTTATTACGAAGCTGACGGCACCAGGCGTACTGCGATTTTTCTTATTCAAGGTCCCAAGAGAGTTGATTGCTATGGGTTGTTGTTTGCAATAGCTCAGACACAAACCGATAAAACGAGAGTGTGATAATTAAGTATGTTTGGACCGAGATGATCTCAATGGTAATTTAGTTCTGAAAATAACATCACGCAATCTGACACAATCGCACTGTAAAAAGTCCACTTTGGGTACTCAACCTAAATGCTGTAGGAATTCGCAAGTTGTTCTATGAATACGATAAATCCAACGCAGTGCCGAACTTTGGTTGTAAGCGTTAAACCAAAAACCAAAAAAAAAAAAAAAATTCCGATTGCATGTACAGTCCCTTCAGGTTTGCCGCTGGCTGCACTTGAAAGCAAATCGGTTTCGCTTTCTGGTTTGATTCTAAAAAATCGTAAGAAGTTCAGTTTAGATAATTAGGCAACTTTGGAAATCTTTGAGAGATAAGAAGCAGAATTCAAGCCACGGAATTATTTCCTATTATGATCTGCGAGATCATCTACACCCGCACGAGCATTCAACTTTTATTAGTTTCGAAACTTGGCATTGATACGAAGTCTAGCATAAGATTTCGATGATGATATATTTTATTATCGCTTGCGAGAAGCGAAAAGTGTTCAAGCGTTTATAAACCCGCAAGAGAAGTTCATTGCAGTCAAAGTCTGTACGTTCAAGTTATCTAATAAATTTTTTTGGATAATAGTCTCAGCATAAGCTAGAGTTTATTGCTTATCATGAATATGAATGAATGAAAGGTGTGGCAATATCCATGCCTTTACGCTTAGCGGTAAATTTCGATGTCTCAAGTGCATGTACATTCATTCCTCATAGGCATTAAATTCCTCTATTCTTAATTTTAATATTATGGGAAAACAATTTTTCATAATAAACGTAAAGAAACAAAACTGCACTTGAGGAAGAATTTTTGTTTTAATCTCTGCAAATACACACATACACATGCACACACACATATATATATATATATATAGGTATATGCATATACATGTACATGTGCACCTACGGAACTAACCAACTGACCAACCCATAAATAATTTACTATAAAGACTCTTCAAAATCACATTTTGGTTACGTACTCGCTTATGCTGGGATAGTTGTAAACAAACACATAAACATTTAAAAACGTATCGCATGACTGGCTATCTGGACATGAATGTAATGTCTTGTCTTCTGTCTTGTACACAATGTTTGTATAACAATGTTTTTGTTGTTGTCAATGTTTTGTTATTTTTATTGTTGTTGCTATTGTAATTGTAGAAATGTTGTTGCAATTAAAACTGGATTTTTCGCGGTTGTTCATATTTTTTTCTTTCCTCTCTTCTACATTTCTTTTTTTTTTTTTTCTTTTTTTGCTTAAACTCCTCAGACTGTCAAAAAGATCTGGTATAAGTTGTCGATGTAGGTTTTGTTTGTACGTGCAATTTGCAGAGCAACACATTTGTGCAATTGTTGTGTTGTTCATGGCGGCTATCGCCAGTTGTAGTGATAGTGCGGTGCGGTGTTGGTGGTAACGGTGGTGGTAGTAGTGGTGCGCTAGTGATGAAGTTGAAGGAGATCCAACAGCAGCATTGCTTTCACGACTTGGTGAGGTCTTCTGCACACAAGCGTTTCCTGCTTCGTCTAGCCTTTTAGCTATTTGTTATATTACTTTGGCACTAATACACGCTCCGCTAAACACATTTGTACAAACATTCATATCCATTCGAAGACAACGCGAACATATTTCAGTTGAATGTTATTTAGTGCATAGAATTCACGTTAAATTGTTACATACCTGGACATTGGATATTCCGCACTGGACATGTATTCCTCTTCTTTTAGTTGCAATCTGTTGCTTTTGTAGTTGATGTTCTTTTTTTCATTATTATGATTATTGTTATTGTTGTTGTTCTTGCTGTATATGTTTTTGTAATTAAACTTTTGAAATCTTTGTTGATTGTTGCTGTTGTTCTTGAAATTCGATTTCTTCTCATTTTTGCTATTTTTTTTATTTTTATTTTTATTTTTTTCCTTTTTTCGTTCTCTCTTGCCAGCTTATCAGTATATGTAGTGTACGAAGAAAGCGTAGGCCCCTTCAGTTCAATTAAATTTTAAAATTATCCTGATATCATGTTGCGCGCTTCATTCATTTTTTTCTTGCATTATTATTACACTTTTTTTCTTTTTTTTTTTTCTTCTCTTCTCTTCTTTTTTTTGTTTTGTTTCATTTTCAAACTCAGAGCAAAAAAAGTTAACATGGCTTGATTTATGACAAGTACTCGTTGCTTGCTTTCATTTCGTACACCATACACGGCTATCCAGCCAATCAGTTATTCTGGACATTATTTTATCCCGCGTTTTAACGATTTTCTATTTATGACTTATAAATAAATGTAAGTTTCGTACATGCGTGACTTGAGAAAATATGTTTATTAGAGTGGAAATGTTCTTTGACGTTACGTTTTTCTAAACCGTTAAATGTTAGATTTTTCTAGCATAAGCATAAAATTAAAAATTAAATGCTAACTAACATCCCGGCAGCCTACAACTGGAATAATGAGTTGAATTCAGTTTTAGGTTGTTTTGCGTTAATTATTGTGCTGATTGATCGTAAAATATTTTGCAGTTATCGACTGGAATTAATAAAATGAGACAAAACGGTAGCATTAGAAAGCCGTTCATGTAACTTGATCAAGTTCAATTTATTTATACGATTAAAAATGAAGCAAAAGAAGAAAAAAAAAAGAAGCAACAGACGATAGAACTAAGATAGAGAGGTAGACTCACTCGCCTGCTCACAGTAGGAGTTCTAATGATTAATAAAAAAAAAAAAAAAAAAATGTAAATAGCAAAAAAAAAATAAGCAACTGAAACGAGTAACGACAGAATACATGTGCGCGTTGCAGTAAAAAAGCCTCTTAAGTTCTAGTCTTCTGGATTCAATGCTCTTTGGCATCTTGGAAATACTAACGTATTGTTATTATCGCTATGAGGTTTAATTGCAAATGGTGAACGCCGACACCTACAGTAATACTTTTTTAATCACGTATTGCGCGCACGCTATTGGCAAATTGCCCTATGATTTCCTTTAGAGCAAGGATTTTGCACGATTTTCAATCCTCACATCAGCTATGCCTCGCTTTATGATTTTAAGGCGAAACCATCCCCAACAGTTTATGTCACCTTCGTTTAGAGGGAGAATTCGGGACGATTTTTACTCGTGACATCAGGTATGGCTATCATTTTTCTTACGATTTTAAGGCGAGACCAACCAACAGCAGTCGATCTGACCTCCCTTTAGAGGGAGTATTTAGCAAGATTTTCAATCCTTACACGAGCTGTGCCTGTAATTCGCTCTATGATTTTAAGGCGAGACCATCCCCACCAGTTTATGTCAGCTTCCTTTAGAGGGAGAATTTCGGACGATTTTTAGTCGTGACATCAGCTATGGCTATCATTTTTGTTACGATTTTAAGGTGAGACAAACGCTTTTCCCTTCTCACACCAGCTGTGCCTGTAATCCGTTCTATGATTTGAAGGCGATACTATCCCCAACAGTTATGTCAACTTCCTTTAGAGGAAGAATTTGGGACGATTTTTAGCCGTGACATCAGGTATGGCTATCATTTTTCCTACGATTTTAAGGCGAGACCAACCCCCGGCAGTCGATTTGACCTTCCTTTAGAGGGAGAATTTAGCAAGATTTTCCGTTCTCAGACCAACGGTGCCTATAATTCGCTCTATGATTTGAGATGAGATCATTCCAGTTATCTTCAGAATGTACGCTTACTTTTGTTTATGAGAATTTTTAATCCTTACCCACTACGCCTATGACTTGCCCTATGATTTTAAGATGGGACCATCACCTGTAGTCAAGTTCAGTTTCTTTCATGATCTACACGTATTTTTAAGAGGATTTTCTATCTTTATTTACTATTTCTCTAGTCTTCCATCTTCATCAAAGACTGTTGAGCTCGGCACCCTTCTCTGTTCAATATTGTTTCCAAATTTACGAGTTTCCCCAAAATTTTTCATAGTTCTTCCAGGTTCCTTTTTCTTTTAACCTTACCTTTATTGAACGTTCTAAAGAAATGCTAGCCGCAAGTATATGAAAAAAAGCTCACAATTTTTTCTTTTTTTTTTTTTTAATATAACCAAATGCTCGTGGGATGTCGCTATACGTGGCACGTGGAACATTGCAGATGGTTCCAAAGAAGTGGGGAAGATGAGAAAGAGATAGGGGAAATAGTCGCGAGCAAATCGGCCTTTCGAACGGCGTAGCACTTGCCAGCGTTACGCGGCACTGCGACTGTCATTAAAGTGTGCTCTACCGCTCTGAGGATTGAGCGCCGGTTTACCGTCTTGATATTCGCGCTTTCGTGAAAGGCTTCGTACACTGCCTAATAAATAATTATCACCACTGCTAGTTAGTAGCACTACTAATATTGCGTTAGCATTACCATCATCTACGAACACTATCCTAATAGTAAAATACAGGAAGAAGTTCGCAATCTTACGATTACGAGTTAATTATAAATAGTTTTATGGCCAGAACCAGACCTTGACTTGAAAGTTTATGTCACCCACCCCGTAGAGCCTATCGATTTTCTCATTTGGTTTGTAACACCAAGAAAGTGTTGTGTAGTAATTTAAAAGTTTATGGATAAAAACGCTATGTTTGTCATTAATAGGCACAAGAAAATTTATGTTTATTTATGTTGTTGCATGTTGTCTCTGTCTGCCTATTTGACGATGACGCATAATAACAATAATAATAAGAATGAAGGATCAACTTTTTTAGAATTTCACTCGATTGTATGTCAATACGTATGATAACAAAAGTAAAAACAATCAGTTCTAAGTCTGTCCAAGTCGTCAGCATCCTCTCTTACAATAGCCGATTAGGAAACGAAAGCCATATCTTGCAAAGCAGGCGCCAAAAAAGTCTTAATGACAATATGGTAGAACGATCAAAACGGAAAATCGGAACGAAGGAAACACAAATATTTTTTTTTTTCGAAGTGTTGCCCATCGCTAGCTGCACATGTTTTTTAACTCCTCATTTTCGTAAGAGGTGATGCACTGCTTAACTATTGCCTGTCATATCGACGCAAACAAATCGTAATAGGAAAGATTCGAGCTTGCTAGGTAGACCGTATGGGTTACAACTTCCCGGTTGAATGCTTCCAACGTATTACGAACCGGTTTTGTTATACGCATGAATGGACGGATGTAATATAAAAGGCAACCTCTGTTGATTTTTCACTCGTTTTTTGAACGGTTCAAATTGTGTAATAGTTGCTGGTAGCATTTGGTATTAACCTTTTTATCAGACATTAGCGGCTAATAGCAGGCCGCGATTTTCTGATATCGAACATATCGCGAACATAGATCGTAGTCTTCTCGCCATAGCGACGTAGTCTCGCAATCGATGTGGATGGTATGCCTTGATCTACCCACGAGTTTTTACGCCTGATGTCCTGAACGTAAATCTTTTTTTCATTCCCAGTTAGAATACGATCCGAAAAGGACTTTCTATTACATTTCCATTGTTGGAAAAAGCATTTTTACCTTGCGACGTGCACTTATATTACGACTGCTTATTGACGCCTGACATCCAGAATGTAAATAACATAACCTAACGTATGTATGTATGAAAATTCCGGTTTCACATTTACTTACCTGGTACTACGAAATTTTTAAAAAGCATTTCTTATTTCTGTCCTGCAAATGTATTTAATTTGTCTGATCGTTAATATCGCGAAGTTAATAAAATTATTATTATTTTCCCTATCGTAGGTAATTATGATTTCCCCGAGGAAATAAATTCTAATTCTCTTACTCTTCCCGTTAGTAGAAATATATTATTTATAAAAACATCCAACATGTTTCTATATAAAGGCAAAAGCAAAAAAAAAAAAAAAAATGCTTTCAACGCTAGAACCCGTGAAGCAATCACACAAGCACACCAACAACCAAATATGAGAAAATTCTAAAATAGAAGTCAACACTGCTATAGAATTTGAGAAATTACTTAAATGACAGAAAAAACCAAGAAAGCAAATATAATCAAGCGCTTCTTCACTCATATTCACATTCGCACACTAGACTTATGTTGCTTTAGACACAAGCATATATATATATATATATATATATGTAGGTATATATATGTATAACTCTCTACTTAAATTTCAAGTATGTGCATATATGAATGTGTGTTTACGTACTCTTAGTGGGTAATTATGGTATTAGTTCTGATGATGTGTGTGTATTTAACTAAGTGTGCGTGTGAGTGTAAAGTGCAAACTATTAATGAAACTGATGCTGGTTATAACTGTTGTTTACGATGTGTGCCTTTAGATGTGCTCGTGTATGTGTGAATGTATGTGTGAATGCATGTGTGAATGTTTATGTGTGTGTGTTGAATGTGTACAAAGTAAAAGCCACTGGACATGCTGTAGAAATATTTGCGTGCTTATCTATGGCTGCTTTTATCACATGAGTATGTGATTCTAAGACCAACTAAGTGATTATGTGTTGGTTTGTGAATAAGTGATTTTTTTTTTAATTTAACCTTAATGGTAAGCCTGGTGGTGGCGTTGTTGTTGTTGTGGTTTCTGGCGTTGTGTCTGCATATGTGTGTGTGTGTTTGTGTGTTTTTAGTTAACTTCCCATCACAAGTGACGTTCGCGTCTCAGTTCCTCTCTTTTATGATAGCATATTAACATAATTTGTCAATTTATGTTTTCGATTAATTAAAGCTAAAGCGACATGAAATGTATTAAGTGTAGAAATAGCAAATTATGCAATTAATATATGAAAAGCTTTATGACGCGGTCGATATAAAATGAGGACAAGGAACGATTGCGGAACATTATCAAGACATGCTCTTCGTAGTCGAAAGGTGAAAATTGAAATTGAGTATTTAGCAACTCGTACATATTTGTACATAAATATGTGCTTCCACAGATCAATACCACAAACACTAGAACTTCTATATATATATATATATATATATATATATGCATTTGCATAATTAGTCGCATATTTCTAATTTGTATATGTAATGATTATATACATTCAATATATTAGGTTGGCAAGAAATTAATAACGGAACAGTATAATTATTTGCACATTGCTAGCCCTTCCATTTATGGATTATATTTTCTTCTCTATAAAATCGGTTGCAATGTGTTCTCAGGCTTTAAGTATACGCGGAGAAAGTTGACTTTTACAATTTCGTGTCTACGTGCATTGGTATGTGTGCATAAATTAAGTAAGAGTTATTGAAACATTTCTTATCTCTAACTAACTTGTAAGGACTGAAAATTCCTTGGAAACAGGAATTTTCTTTATTGTATGTGTGTGTGTGCGAGGATTAGTCCGCCGGCATTCAAAATTACGGATTGAAAAACGGATTAAGACTTCGCCTCTCCGACTTTGTCTTAACCCGTTAAGTTATTAAATATGCATAAAATCGGTTCTACATCCATAACCTTCGTTAAAGATATCGTTCCTATTAACTAAAGGGTATCTAAGATGTGCACATATCCTAATTATTTATGCGGTCCTAACGTGAAGCTTTCTAGGGAATAAGGAGATGTTGTCCCCCCTAGCGAGACCATTCGTCTTTCAGTGTAACCTGTCAGTTCCACAGTTTTGTTCTATCATCCTCAATAAGTCCTTGTCCTAAACGTTTCCTCACTTTTATTCCTTGCACAGATGCTTACAGATTATCAAACTTACGTCTATCCAGCACGACGGCTTCAATCAGAGAGAAAGCGGAAATGCTCTTGATATTTCCTCTAAGCCTATCAGTTATGATCAGCTTTGGCCATCGACTAATAATCACATTCGAAGCCCGCTGATATGTTTTCAAATGGAATAACTCCTACACTATAAGTATGTACATATACATATGCACATTTAAAAGAATGAGAAAAATGTATATATAGACAGAACATACAATTATGAAAAAGTTATAGTAACACATATATGTGTAGCTTAATGTAAGATAAGGTATATATGTATATAACATAACGCTGTATATATATATATATATATATATGTGACTTTGGTTCTCACAACTAGTGCTTAATTGTTCACATTTATTAGTTTGGCCAAAGAGCAATTTCTTTCCACTCCTCAATGAAACATGTAAATGACGCATATTGGCATAACCGAAAGATAAACGGAATAACGAAATTAAGTCTCTGCAGGAGTACTTCGGTAAACTCACATTTACTGCATAAATAAAATTATTTCTTGATACCTATATATAGTAACTCATCTATCTAACTCAGATCGTCCGTGTTAATAGGGAAGAAGTAAGGTCCGCTGATAAGAGCAAGCAGTGTAGGACATGCCAAGTTGGAACAGCAAACATTTCCTGAGCGAGTTGGGGTTAAGTTGCTTCATACTTAAAACTGACAGAATCATGACTTTTGGCTTATCACGCCCATTTTTCTGCCGTAATTGCATAAATTATTCTTGATAGCACTCTTTAGTGACGGTTTCTTTTGGTTGGAAAATGTAATGATACGCCCCAAACAGCTGACCGACCCCAAACAATGGTTCGCGTAGTCTGGATCATGATTACCAAGGCTTTGATTATCGTAGCATATCCACTCACTCTAATGATTTAGAAGCGCTATGTTTTCAATTATGCTCGGAAAGTAAATTTTTCCACAAACTGTGGTCTTTTCAAAACCCCAAAAAATTGTGTGATGTAAGATTTAGTGAAATAATTTATACGGTTGCGTATAGCTTACGTTCTTATAGTATTTTCAAATAAAACCCTTATAGTATAGTGCGTCAGAACACCGTAATATTACTTACACTCTCTCTTTTAGAAACCCAACCGAACTCATTTATAGTCCCAATGGATTCACGATAGATTACGATTTCATCTTCACGTTCATAGCGTTGTGCTGATAAAACAAAAGCCTGACTAATGTAAGTGAGATTGTGAGCTAAAGAGTTTCTTGATACATTTAGTTGCAAGGAGCTTTAGATTAGTTTGGTTCGTCCTTGGTTCGAACATGGTTACGTCATATCACCTCGTCTCTTATTACAAGGTATACTACTATCGAGTCAGTAGAATCTGTACAAAAGCATCTGTATTCGTTTTTATCCACTATTGGCTTTCTTCCGTCTTTCTTAAAAGGAAACACTATTCATATCTCCCTGTCACGTTTTACTCGTAATTATCAGCCAATGTTTGTATGTCATTGTGGAACTAACCACCGATTTATTTAATCTGATTCTGCGAAAAATTACAATGTGTGCTCTTTGCTTCCATCGGAGACAAAAGATAGAAAGAAGATACGCCAATATTCTGCTCAAAGTAAGAGCTAATAAAATGTCGGAGACTTTCGGTGCTTCTGTTATAAGATAATAAGAGTAGTAACGCTGTTAGCTAGCAGCGATCTAATTGCTTAGTCTTTCATTCTCAGTATTCGTATAGACGAGAAGTCTGTTAATAGTTTTTTGATATAGTGACGTGAAGTTAGCCCATCGTGCGTGTACCCACAGTTTTGTCTCTTGGCGTCTTTGCTAAGGGGCGCTGTTGAAACAATAACAAAATGATTATGAAAACTAACTCACAAAAATAGGTAATACAAGCATAAATAGAAAAACAAGATCTTACTTGGCATTCTAAGCAAGCAAAAACTTTTTAGCGGTTCGCTCAATAGGGCTTTGTATGGAAGGCGATCAAAAAAGTGGTCCGATTCGAACCATTTTCAATAGCATTCGTCCTTGGGCTAAACCACGCCTGTTTACTAACATTGATCAAAATATTTTAAAAATGGCGGCTTGTAGATTGAACATAAGAGAACAAAATGGACAGATGGACAGACAAGCTTAGATCGATTAAAAAAGTTGTTCTGAATCGATCGGTATCATATAGATATGAAGAAAAATTAAATCATACCACTGTATAATAAAAACATTTTTTTTTTGGAAAATTAATACGCTTCCAGTATTTTGATATGTTTTAAAAGACGCTGAAAAGCATCGGTATAACGTGACTTCATAGCTAGGTTCGGGGTTTATTTCTGCCTTATATTGAAAAATTCGAAGTTTTCAGTCCGTCAAAAGCTTGTAATAAATTTCGGTGAAGTGCATACGTCTTTTTTCGCTTTCACAATTTACTTTTTTCATTTCCTTGTCCTCTTTCCGCCCCGTCTTAGCACTTAGAATAAAATCACTTAGTAGTACTTCCAGCCAAAGTTATTATAAACTATTCAGCCTTAACGTTATTGCTGCTGTTGTTGCGGATACTGCTTCATAATAATCATAGTTTAAGTCTTTAATCTGAAGCTTTGTTTAACTCAGGTGAACCTATGTTGTATATGAATGAATCGGAAATATGAAATAAATGAAATAAAATGAAATTTTTTTTTTGCCAACCTAATACAAACATCTATTAGATGTGTTAATAAATTCTGTCCGCTGCAATTGGTGCCTCATAAAATGTAACTGGCGCGCAGGTATTCATAGCTTAAATGTTGCTACAAGTTCCAATTGCTTCCAAGCAAGCAAGTTATGTATGTATGGAAAGATGGATGCCATTTACGGGTCCGCGCTTTATCCTGTCTTAGATTGGAAAAAAAAAGTAATGGAGCTAAATTTGTTTTGGAAGGAAAATGCAAGAGGCTGTCGATCAGTTTTTCCAAGTGGGTGTGTGATGGCCGCAGCCATAGTGATTGTGTGGCCAATCGATAAGTTTTATGCCTTCAACCACTGACAACCCTCTTATGGCTTTGAGCAAAGAAAACTTTTTCGTAGTTAAACAGAAGGTTTACACCACGAGAACATTCGCAAACTAGCCTGTAAATGGCAAAAGACGTTAAACTTTGCATTAAGGATGTTTTAAATAAACTTGAAAATTAAATCAAAAACTGGAAAGAGTTTATTAGCACACCTAAGAGATGCGCATAGATGGGTAACCGTTCAAATTTTGTTATTTTTTTTCTAAGTGATTTCATCACTTCAAGGCAAGAGGTAAATAGATTTTTATATATGTATACACATATATTTGCATACTTATGTTATATATATAAGTTTTTCTTTTTATTCCTTTCGTTCTTATTTTTGCTCATTTAAATCCTTTCATTAAAAGTTTCTCTAGATATTTTATCAAAACAACCTTTATATGCATAAGTATGTATATATATATATATATATATATATATTTATATATATGTAATTATACATAACAACCTACCTACCTATGTCGTATGTATATGAAAGAAACCGCACATGCACATGCATACACACAAACACTCAAAAACATTTATATTTTATTTCTTTACCTATAAAACGGGTGTTTTTGAGTTCTTCTCTGTAAGGCAAACTTTTCAGAGTAGTTTGTTATAAATTTGTGGTCGTATTAATTTCATGTTTAATCAGGTTAAATGACAAATTTATAATTTATGTGTGAATTTATTCGTATAGCATTTGGTTTTCATACAGTTTGTGTCTGGGGTGTGTTTTGATTTTGATGTTTTGAAATTTTTTCATTTAAATCCAAAATTTATGGCTTTTTTTTTTATTGATTTCCATTATTTAATGAATTTATTCATTTATTTTTTTATTTTTATTGATTTTGATGAAATAAATTCTTTTCCATTATAAATTATATTTTATGGAATTATAAGCGTATCTAAATCAATAAGGGTTCGTATCATTTGATGAATCGTGTGCAGAGGTAGAAAATTTATTTTCTTGTTTTTTGAATATGGAAAAAAACAAAACGAAATCAAATGAAACAAAATTATATTTGTTTTTTGGTGTGGTATGCGTGCGTGGTATGTATACCCAACTCGCTAATAACCATCGAAGATTTCTTTGTTAAATGTATTCACCAATGAGAAGCATTCTCTCACCAAATCTTCATTGGAGGAATTGAAAATTATGTCTAAAAAGTGATATAGTTTGGACCCTACACCCCACACTTGTGCCATACAAGGGTATATTAAGTTTATGCGGATGTATACAACACGCAGTAGGACTTGAGGAAGACCCATTTTTTGTCGTACCATTTGCCTGCCCATCTGTCCGTCCGTCCATCTTAAATTCTCATGTTCGAACTATAAGCCGCAGTATATGAGGTCTTTTAATAAAATTTGC
>KK502602.1:149254-201737 GCA_000688735.1 Glossina austeni
TTTTCTAATAAGCTTTTGAAGGTGAAACTTTTCAGGGTCTTCGTCGTATATATAGATGCCGAACCTGCGGATTTGAGTGCTATATCTGCTCGCTCATTTTCCAAGAGAACAATATGACTCGGTACCCAAATAATTCTAATTCCGTCCCCGTAAGCATTTGTTGTTTTGTTAATGATGCTCCACTTGGAATTTAAGGAGTTATGGATAGCTTTTAGGACTAAGGAACTGTCTGTGATGACAATCGTTTTAAGTTTAGTTTTGCGAGTAAAGTTTTTAGCTTGAAGAAGAGTACGCATTACCCCGAATTTTAATACGTACTTTCTTTTTGTTCAAGATGGTCGACAAGAGTTATTGATAGGAAAGAAGGGGGGTAGCGTTTGTGTATATTTGTCTTAAAAACCGGTAGAAACGATTTAGTAGTGAAACCGTTGTTCCAAAATGTCTAGTCATGCAATGCATAGGCAGAACTGAAAAGCGAAGTAATCCTATTGAAAGACTTAATTTTTAGACAGACGTCTGCAGAATACTAATCATGAAAACATTTTTATATAAACAGACCAAAGGCGACCGTTCCTTAAAAGAGCATATAGAGAGTTGACGCATTTTCATCTCGTTGCATGTGACCAGCTAAGTTCATAAGTCCTAAGCATGAGTCTTCCATCTCAAATTAGAACCTTTTGGCAGTTGTCAGAGAAGGCAAGAAAGCATTTAACAACGCGATGAACTAAACTTCCGTAAATTGCGTCACAACTTCACAGTGATTGGAGAGTATTAGGTACTATTACAGAAATACAAGACGTTTATAGCTTTACTCTGCGCTCAGACATTTAGATAACACAAGCCAAACGTTTGTGCCAAACTACGACAAAACCGGTTCTATTATATTTTAGGGCGTTTTTGAGATTCCGGCGTGTAATCATAAATTTAGAGACTGCGACGAACACAACATAATTATGTTATGCTCTTGAGCACCTAACTAAGCCGTTCTATTAACCATCACAGAGGAGAAACATTTTTTAAATTTAAAAAAAAATGTATAAAAACAAACAGAAATAATACCAAGAATAGTAAACATGTTCGTTCCTCTGTGAATTGGAAGGGTGTTCGAGTTTGAACCAAAAAATTTCGATGCACAGGATTTCATGAAAATATCTCGACTGATGTATCCTTTATGTCGAACGTAAAAATATGCAAACACACATTAGGCAGACAGTCAAGTAAACGGTCATACAGACTTATATAGATCCATAAAAGAATTTTGAATGAATGTGCGTATCAGAAGGTGGTTCTATTCTCAAATGTCTGAGGCGTCATATACATCCGTAGAAACTTATATCCCTCTGCAATAAGTGATACTTTATATAGCTTGTAAGGATGCTGCCGTTGGGCAAAGAGTCATTAGATACCTTACACTATTACGCTTAATGATTAATACACCATGAAGGCTCCCACATCGGAGGATACGCAAACATTAACGTGGTCTAAATTTCATTTGCTTGTCAACGAATTTATTATTTTCCACTTGCTTCCGTCATAGCAAACCATAAATTAGCCTTAGAATGCCGAAATACTATCACTAAGCGATTTTTGTCGCGAAATTCGAAAAATGCCACTAGTTTTTTTTGTATAACAACTAATCAAAATACGACGTTATACGGTAAGTGGTTGAAAAAGTGCTGCGATCCGAACTATTTTCAGTAGAGTTCATCTTTGAGCCAAAGCGCGTCACTGTATCAAAATTCATCAAAATATCTTGAAAGTTACGATCTGTAGGGTAAACACAAGGACACATGGACACATGGACAGACATAAGACTAACAGATGGACAAACAAGTAAATAATAGATCTATCTCTAGCTTGCGCAAAATTAAACTTATCGCACTAGTGGTGTAGGGTATGAAAAGTTAATAACAACAAAAGACGACTATTTTGATGGCTGCAAATATTAATACTTTTTGAGAAGATCATAAATTCTCTTTGCGCCTTAATCAAACCGCATACATGCACGATGAGGCATACATGCCTCAATCAAACACAACGAAACGAAACGATTTAATAAGTGTATCCCGTTCCCTCTAGTCCGTTTGAAATGTGTCAAAGTACGTATGGTAAATAATTAAAACTCAACTTCATGAATTTTAAGTTTCGTTCCAGTCCCAGTCTATGAAAAATTAATTATAGTTAAAATAAAAAAAAAAATAAAAAAAAAAACCAAATCCAACTTGTAGTTGTTTTCGATGTACGAAATGGTATTGTGAACTTGATTGATATCGAATGCAACTCAACTGGACTAAACCAATAACAACTAAGTAACTGGGTCAACTCTACAATACGATATATAACAATAGAAAAGTAAAACGAAAAAAGAAAAAAAAAAAAAAATCAATTGAAATTTAAAAAAGAAAAAAAAAGAAGGAATTCAGTTGTTTTTGTTGTTGTTGTTGTTGTTGTTACTAGTCGAAATAGGAGGATGGCGAGCAATTGAAAAGCACACACGCAAATCTTGACGTCATTATGATATTCAAGAGAATCGATCGGAGGGAATCTAAACGGAAAAATGAAATTCATTTCAAATAAAATGGAAGTCCTTACGTAAATGCAATAAATCCCTGGAGATATGCGGATAACAAAAACACAAAAAACAACCCATAGTATAAGCGACGAGAAGAAAAGAAATAATATTGAAAATCGAAAAACGCAAAAGGACTAAACAAGAAGAACAAGAAGAGCAAGAAGAAGAAGAAGAAAAGCAAATCAAATTGAAATCCTTCATATGGAGGAACTCGACAATAATAAAGCAACACTTGACACCTGGACATGAATATAGCATAAGAGAGACGACCGACCATCCGTCCATCCGTCCACCCATACATGGAATAACGAATCGAACGGATGCGTTACTGTATTAGTGGGACAACGAGATAGAATCTTAAAAAATTCCTGCTGCAATGATCCCTTTGTTCTTGTCATAGCTGTTGCTGGTGCAATTGCTGCAGCATTTTCTCTTCTCTTATAACATTTGACACAACACGACGAAGTGAAGTTGAAAGGAAAAGAATGAAAAACTAAATAAATCGAAGAACGTTTGAAATCTAACAAAACAAAAACAAACGAAAAAACAAAAAAAGAAAAAATTGAGTGTGTGTGTATATGTGTATGCCTGCATGTGCACTTAACTGGAGGGCAATTGAAAGTCACTCTTTCGCATACAACGCACACAAACATACCTATAGACCAACAGATAAGGGAAATGTGTTAAGAGTTATGTATAAAAAAACTAAAGAAATACCTTTTTTTTCGTTTTTTTTTTGTTTTTTTTTTATGTATAAGAGGGTGATAATCACCCGAAAATACAGACCAAGACAGAATACATAACGTCGCTTATATATGCATTCGTAGGTTTGTGATGCAATGCATTGCATTGGTATATGAAATGCAACAAAAACAATAAGAACAACTTTTTCACACTTTTGTCAGGCAATTGAAGTTACTTTGCTCTCGCTGTTGTTGTTATTGTTGGTAATGTTGTTGTCCATTAGAATTAATGATGGTAGTAGTGGTGTTTTCGGTTATTTTAGGGCCCTTCGTTATGGACGATAATATTGTTTTGTTATTGTAGCTGTTGCTATCGTTGTCGTTGTCGTTGTTGTTGTTGCTCTAGATGACAATGATAAAGCACATGTAGTTTAAAAACAAAACTGAACGAACAAATAAAGTGACAGTCGGACAACCGGCAGACAGACGAATATGTCATTGTATGTCTTTGCAAAGGAAGGCTTGACTTGCCGTTTAACATCGAGAGAACACATATAGAGAAAATTTTGTAAAGTCATTGGCTATTGATAACAATAATTGAAAATAGGGTAAAATAAGTCTTTAAACTCATTGTTCCCTTTCTCAATTGTAGTACGGAATACATTGAGTTTGCTGGAATGTACACAACAACCAGAAGGAACCTAAGATAGATCGCACTTTTATTATACCGGTCTAAGCTTGTCTGTCCGTCTGACCAATCATCGTCATTGTGTTCAATCTACAAATCCCAATGTGTAAGATACCATGATATAGCGTGTGTGCCAAGGTATGGGTACTGTGTCGATCCTATAGAGTCCGTTCAAAGTCAGCTTTACTTTTTCCGTTGCAGGGCTTGCCTTGGGATCCGTCCCGTACTGTACTAGATTGGGATAGTTTTTGATGTATTTATCGCTTGGGAAGAGGAGGGAAACGTTGGGCATGATATTCATGGCTAAATTATTAAAGCGTAATATTTGTGCCTCGGCATTATTGAATCAGGTTTCTTAGGCAGTACATGCATTGGAGACTCGCCCTTTTGTCGTATTAATCTTCTTCTACATAATCCATTTCGGATTTGAGGCGGAATGACAAATGAGAACTACAACACCGTAGACCCGTTTTTTAATTCCTGCAATGTAATAAAAGAAGTTGGACCGAGTCAGTAGTCCAAACTTTACTTAGGAAAAGTTAAATGAATGTTACTTTTATTAAGCAACGTAATAGTTTGAAGTCTGGCGAATTAATGCTTAGTCTTCTTAGTCTTCTTCTTCCAAAATAAAGTTTAGATCCGATCTGTACAGGGTGCTCATTAAAGATGGGCGGACAATTTCGGCTTACTTAGTTAGTTCAATTTGTGTTTGTGTAGCGTGTAGCCGTCAGAGAGAGAGCACATCACAATCTTTCCCTGAAATTAATCAAGAACGGTTGCCTAACCAGATTCCTTTTGGATTTTGCTTATAACATATTTTTCAACATAGAGTAGAGTTTTCAACAAAGCTGATGCTAGTGCTTTAAGACTTGAGTCTTAGAATTTATTCTCGTGCCAAGTAACTAATAATAACGATAACAATAATAATGGAGAAGAAATATTTAAGATCATAAAAAAGAAAGCAGACTTTTAATCTATATCATCTTACTATGCAGCAGGCGCCAGGACTTTATGGATCCGCCAAGGTGTTGAAAACTTTGTCAGTAATGCTTAACACACTTCCATAGCGTCTTGGTTTCAATTATCTTTTGCTAGTTTCAATGGCGACCATTCCTATCTTCTATTCTGTAGACTGTCTTCCAGCTGATGCTTGACTACACTGTGTATGAATTTTTATTAGAACATGTTAAGGCCCGTATATAATAGGTTTATGCTCCTATCTTGTTCATATAATGGTACAGTTTCATGTGATAAATAACGTTGACGTTTTTAAATCAGATTTAGGAGAGAGAAGGATATACTTCATTAGCCCTTCGCTCTTCTCTGCAGCTTATATTCTTTAAGCAAGCAAATAGGCGGCTTTTAGTGACTTGTTTTGACAACCATGGGAAAGATTCTCCTTATCGTGTGGCTTAGATACGTGCAGATCTACTCACATTCTAATGAGTATAAAAAGTGAAAGAAGCGCTACATGAATCCCGGAGAACACTTTGAGTTATCTTAAATCAGTTTTTACATGAAATTTTTAAACGATTTGATTAATCAAGTATACCTTATTAATTAGTAGTTTTAATAATTATGAAAAAATTCATTTTTTATACGACATCCCCTTACACGAAGGAATTGATAGAAACATGACATAAAACATGTACGCGGACATATGTTATAGAACGCACGCGCGCGTCGAATGATGAATGGACTCGGACAGGGTAGTAGATGCGAATGTTAAAGAGGAGAGTAAAGAAATTAAAAAAGAAAAAAAAAAAATGAAAAACCAAAATTAATAGAAAAATTAAAGCAACCACATACGCAGAAACATAAAAAATACCGCACATCAATTTGACCGCAAAGTATTCCTTTCGAAACCTATTTTTCTTCTTTTGTTTAGAAGAAACGAACAGTACAGAAAAACATAACTAACGAAAACTAACCACAAATGGTCAACACACATGCATTGCGCTTCTATACATATAGACAGATACACAAAAGATATACACAAAGTATATAAAAGCAAACCGTAAGCATCACTTAATCCCCATGAAAGGTCACTAAAAAGAAGCGCCGCCAGAGAATGAACGAATTTCGAAATACTTGCATATGTACACACACACACACACACGCGCGCACACACACACACAAACATTGATATAAATATATCTATAGTTTTACTTAGGCCAACACATGCATTTATTTTCAAGTGCTTGCATATACACTAATGCATCACTTTGTCTGTCTCCAGTTTTATTGTTGTTGTCGTATTGAGTTTTATTTTTTTCTACTTCTTTTTCTACATTTGTATCACTAAACAAAGAACTGGTTTGAAATCATTTTACCAGGTCTGGTTTGTGGTTCAAATATATACATATTCGTATATCCAAACACGCGCACAAATACATATGTAAATACATATATATGCTTACTGTTAGGCACTGAAACGGACAAATGTGTGTTGGTTGGTTGGTTGTTTGGTTAGGTTAGGTTTAGGTTGGTGGATTGGTTGTAAGCATTTTGTAGAAAAAAACCACAACATTCAATCTATGCCACAAGTTGTCATGCGACTAAATTCTCTTTAGAGAGTAGTTTATGTAGTAGTTTATGTTTTGCCTTCTTTCTCCTTGATGGACAGCATACGTTGCGTGAATCACCAGTTGTGCCTCTAAGCAGTCAAGGGAAATGCATGATTACCTGTTGGCTGCAGTCGCTGCTCTCGTTGCCCAAACACACATTTTCGATAATTTTCCCTTTGACCATACATGCATGCATAAAAGCTTCTCTATATCCGATGCATACATAACACACAAATCACATTTATATGCAGATTTTGAATATGACTGTGGTTTAACGGTCAACCCTTTCGTAACCCGCTCGTAAATAAATGCTTCCACTGATGCTTCTGGGCATTCAACATAAATGAGTTGAACATAAAATAAGCGATTTAGCATGTTTTCAGAGTAAATCAATGGCTCAATACACATATAATACCAAGCGTATGTTTGTGTACGTGTGTGTGGGGGTTTTCTCCGTTTTTTTTTTTGCTTTTTTGCTTTTTCGCTTTTTTACTTTTACTATTAAATATAAAATGTTTCGATGTTTTGTGCTCGATGGTTTGGTATAAGTTGCATGCCGTACTTTAAAGTGGTGAAATAGTTTTTAGTCTCATGTTGCTATCAATCCCATAAATGTTTAGCAATATTTTTTTGCGGGCAACATTATGCATATTTTGCTTTTTATATTAATTCGTGCTTGTTTTTATTTGCAAAGAAAATGCATATAAATAAATAAACAACACAATGTGTGCTGTGATAGATTGCGGTTTCTTTTTTGTTGAAAAATTTTATTTAAATTTTATAGCAACACTATGTACACATTTACACATATGAAAATAATATTTTGTTGCATCTCGTATGAGATGATAAATTGAGAAAAATTATAACTAGAAATTAATCAAGTTTTGTTTATGCAAAAACTCTTGAATGAATTTGTTGTTGTACTTGATGTAATGTATGCAATATTTTACATGGTATTTGTAGAATTAATCTTTCGAATATGTTTATAAAATCATTATACAAAAACAAATCTAATTAATATTCTTGATATCAGAGTAAATTAATTGGCAAGCATTTTATTTTATTACTTTTTTTTTTATGTTCCATTAATGGAATATTTATGCTTTTGTTTATGGCATTTTTGCGATAAGTTTAAGTTAAAAATGTTCCAAGAAGCTTTTGTGAATGATCCGATTATTGGTATGCTTCTCTTTTCAAATTGTATAAGAGGATCTTTAATCGTTATCGGTTTTTAGCGTTAGCGATGAAACTTTATTAGAACTACGTGTTAGTAGCTAAGGTTTTCCGCCTTACAATTGTAGCCATTAATTAGCTCTCAAGATCTCTCCTTAACTACTTTATTGCGATCTGGCAGCTTACTTGTGTTTGGAAATTTTCTTACATTTTTTTAATAAACTTTAACTTTGGCTTACCAGCCAGCGCTTTCATCTCTTCTAGCCGGTCTGATTAAAATGTGATCAGGCTTATTAGTTCCAATCTAGCCTCTTTGTGGCAAGTCTTTTCGAGCCCTGTTTTCTTCTACACAGCTTCACTAATTTCTGAGAAAGTAAGAGCGCGTGTAATCAGTATGAAACCTTTCTAGCGGGCCTGGTTCCTCTCTGGGCACTCCATCCCTTAAAGTCTTGCAGCTTTCTAACTTGCTTTCTTTTGAACCTAATCCATGTCTAAGTAGTTTCCTAAGCTTACTATTTGCAACCAATTTCCTCTTTTTTGGCCAACAGTTGCGTTTTCTATCCAACCAAGCGCCATTCTGGCCAATACTTTGTAGCTTGCTTAGTTTTCCTTCCTGATCAATCTAATCCTAGAACCAAACTGTAGGTAAGAGGACGTAAAGTAATAGTTGTTTCAATAGTCAGAAAAAAAAGATATACTACGACTAAGTACATGAATAACGGCCACAGATTTGGACATCGTCCAGCAATAGTTATTAAAAATAATTCAGCGAACAGCAACAAAGGAATACGTGAATTTCTAGCAAGGAAGAAACCGCAATACACAATAACTCACTTCTTCCAATCTTTGTTCAGAAAGTCTTTTTTTTCTTTAGTCAACAGGGAAGATAATTTTCTGGATAGTGCATAAATGGCTTAAGTTCAAGAAATTGAATCCCTAAACGGTCTTAAGAGTTTGTAGTCGCCTGCGTGCAATAATTAATGCTTTTATTTTGATCTCATCAGCCTCAGAATGTGGTGCATAGTCAATATCAAAATTTCCGGAAAGAAATTTTCAAAACAAATATTGGCGCTAGTGTTCTGCCGAAATATCTTATTCATATATGTCCAATAATTATCTTTTTTTTAACTTCCTTCAAACATATTTTCGACTTTCGATGTCCGATAGGTCACTAAATAGAAACTATAGCGTAGAATCAAACAGACAAGGCTTGTCTATCTGTCAAAATATGTAATGGCAATGCGACTACAGCGGGATCTTTGCTGCGAAGGAATATATCTAAAATTTTCCTAGCTAGCCGAACACATATTCATCATCTTCATCGGGTTTTATCTTAGAAGACACTGTTGCAGTCATGCAAATTACGACGACTACGTACGGACATATAGACCCCGCGCTTAGCAGCAATTGCAAACGCATATATATATATAAATAAATAGACGTACTTTACGTCCTATTCAATCAATTTATTATGCCGCTGTCTATAGACGTTGAGTATGGTAATAATAATAATAAAAATCAAAAACTTAAACGTTTTCGTAAAAAGGTTTCAGGTATGCACAGACAGTATGAAACGAACAACAAACACAACTTAGTCAGAACTCACCACGTCTAATAGAAATGAATACGACTACAAAAACAATTTTAAACGACCAGAGATGCACGAGACTATCATAATATGCATTCAAACCAGAAGAAACTTAATAACAAGACGTCCCAACATTTTGCCCAAAATTAGACTTAGAATTAGCTCAGTTAGTTATTATTATTAGTTATGCAATAACAATAATGACGCTGTTAACTAGCAACCATTCGAGTGCTTGCTTTTTCATGCTCATTTTTTCGATAGGCAAAAACTCTATTAACCCTTACAGTGTATCAAACGATTACAAAACAAAAGCATATAGATTTCTGTGTTTTCAAATGAATATGCGCTATGGTGTACATATAAGTGCATATACGCGAATAATCCCAAACGGTAGAGAGGTAGCAAATAAGGGCGGTAATCATGTATGAAATATTTATTTTTCAGCTGTTTGGCAAATATATGTAAATGCAACAGCGAAAGTTAACTTTCAGCTACGTGATTAAGCCTAAGATTGGTGTTCTTGGTGTAACCGTTAGTTTCGTATTGAAATATTGCAAATTTTATGTTTACCAATTGCTTCAACAAATTTTAAAAAGCCCATAATATTGTGTAATATATTAAAATATATTGTAGGGAGCCTTAGTCTTACAAAATCATTAAGTTAAGCTCCGTGAAAAATTTATATGTGATACCGAAAGTTGGAGAAAAAAATATATAGGCAGAATTGGATTAAATATATAAGTAATAAGTAGTATAATAAGTCCAAAATTTCTTAACAATTCTTTAAAAAACATTATATATAGAAATAGGACAGAATTATAGAGGAAGCAGTCAAACGGCTGTCTATTAACAGCACCATTACTGTTGTTTATTGTACAATGACACACCCAACTCCTTTTTTGCACGATCCTTTTTACACGATTTTAAAGTAACACGATTCAACGATAGATTCTTATCCTAATCTCAATCTAAATTCTTTTATATGTTGCGCTGTACACTATTTTTAATATTTTTTTTTTGTCATGAAATACTTTTCATTATTACTTTTTTTACACGCTTTTTTGAGAAAATATTCAAAGTTCAGTTTACACGATTTCTTCAAGTTATGAAACATATCCCTAAATTTCACATATATTGCGTGTATTTTTTACACATTTTTTTTTTGCACGTTTTTTTGAAGCACGTATCTAAAAAACCAAAAAAACCCTTTCAATACCAAACCACAACTAACTTCGCTGTTTTCGTTTTAGACCACGTTAACCACTTTATATTAATAAAATAGAGTTAGCTGTTCAATCCTTAACAACTATTATTGAGTAACGGAAGTAACATCAAAAGTCCTTGATAAAGCTCTAGCTGTAATTTCGAACAAAATGTTAGCAGATCTTGTTATTTAGTTATCTGTGATTCAAACACATAGTATTGTGCGTGTAGAAATTCACCAAAGCCATCACTACCACAACGTACACGACGTATAAGCAAGCAAAATTATTTTAAAAAAGAAGAGGCAAAAAAATGCACAGCAACAACATCAGGAACAAGAAGAAGAAGAAGACTTGGGCACATGTGAAACAAGTATTTTCAGTATTTTCCAGTTGTTTGTAAACAGAGCAAATGAGTGGTGTTTGAGCGGACAAAACGGAATGAATCGGGAATGAACGAAAGAAATAAAAAAATGCTTACATCCGTGAAATTCGGCAAGAAATTGAAATGAATTGAATTCAATTGCATTAGCAGCAAACAAAGTATGGAAATATGAAAAATTTAAAGAAAAAATAATGAGAATATATTTTGAAAAAAGTGCTTACAAAATTTCTTTGTAACATGAAAATGGTTGCGAATTAGTTAAGCTTATCTCGGCAAATAAATAAATTACGAATTACAGTTTTTGGTAAGTTTTTGCGGCCTATTGTGTGTGCATACAGACAAATGTGCACACTATTTACCTTCCGTAGCGTTGTTGTCAGTGAACATTAACGAGTGTTTGTAATCAAGTATCTGCCGCTTTATATGTAACAGAGAAATTCGATAAGGTTTGCATTCATTCACAGATTAATAAGAGTGTGTGTGTGTTGTTTTAAAAATTTCCAACGAATATTTATCGGGCTTTTTGTGTGCGTGTGAGTGAAAATTTACATATCAACAAATAAAGGATATTAAGGACAATTGCAACCTAACAGACAGACAAATAGGATTTGCCGCCCTTAACAAACGGCAGACTTGAAAGCACACGTGCGCTCTTTTTTTTGAATTTTTCCCATTTTCAAAAAAAAAAAAAACCAAAAAAAAGCCGGACCACCCTTAAGTTAAGCTGAAATTTGTTTAAGTGAAAACAAAAAAAAAAAAGCACAACAACACTTTCGGCGTTTTTTGTTTAAAGATTCGTAGAGCCATAAAAGGATTAAAATGTAACGCGTACACACAACTGAGCAGAAAACTGAAAACTTTAGCGGGAACATTGTTGCACGGCAATCAAGTTTGTGCAAATTATCGCATGCATACTGAAATAGAGAAGAGTTTGCACGTTTAGACGCGCAGACAACGCTAAACTTTATGTAAAATTCTTTCGAAGTAATTAGCTTAAGGATTAACTCAAAACAAATATGTAAGAAAAATGTAAAAAGAAGTTAAAGTAAACTCTTAGCTTACACATCTGCTAAGTAAATACGTTATTAATGAAAATAATTTTAAATATAAGTCGAAAATATAAATAAAGAAAAGAAAATCGCTTTTAAAGTCTACCTTGAAAGAACATCATTATCAGCATTACAGCGAAGACGACGACAACGACGAACCGCACGAACGCACGTAATCCTTTCAAAAGAAATAAAAATCTTTCAATATTTTTCTTACAATATTGCTACCAGCAAGCATTGCTGCTGCCTCCGCTTTTCATTTTCGTACTCTGCTTAACCGCTATGACAACCACAAATTATATTGCATCACAATGCCATCACAATATATTTATTATTGTTAATATTGCTGTGTAAGGCTTGTTTTTAGCCTTTCGCTTATAAATAAATATTCTTCCAGTTTTCCCATTAATTCATTTCAGTCTTTTTTGGTTCGTTCTCGGTTTCGCGTACACATCTTAAACGCTTATCCTTACATATATAAGACTATATTTTTGTTCCTCTTGTTCCTCTTTACTACTTCTTCTTTTTCTTCTTCTCTTTATTATTATATTAATTAAAAGTGATTTAAACTCCGTGCACGCGGTTAAACTCGGTAACCCAAAGCATGTTTATATGTTCCGTCATAAATTAAAAAAAAAAAATATATAAGTGTAGATAAATAAGAACAAACGGAATAATAGCAGCAGCAATAACAAAAAAAGCATTAAAAATTATAATAAGAAAAATAAAAAAAAATAATAATAAGAACAACGATAACGACAACACATTAACATCAACAACAAGACGATGATGCCGCATATTGCGATTGCTTGCAGTACAACTGTGGGTTAATTATATTTAGAAAGGTACGTATTCTTCTCTTTACCTAACTATTTGTTTGCAAGCAATTAAACTTTTTAAGAGCCTTAAAGAAAATGAAAAACTTCTCTTATATACATACACACATATATAGTTTCGACAATTCCCAAAAATTTACAACTAATTAGAACAACAGTAAATTTTCACAGTTTTTTCGCATCGTTTTCAAATCAAGACAAATCACTCTCACTCACGAGTGAGCAGAAATTTTCCTTTAGGTTTATTCCTTGTCTAGGACTTTTCACGAAAGTGGAATGATGTACGTGGATATATATATATAAGGACAGAAAAGTAAGTGTACGTTGTTTTACGTTACTGGAAGGTATACTTTCCCACTATTCTCTTACTCCATCTTATACTCAACTTTTATTTATAAGGTAGGAACATATCCGTACTTGAGAATGATTTTAGAGTTATGTTAAGTACAAGCAAGACCTTAAAAGAAAAAATATCACATGTTTCTCACTTGAAAACAAACGCAATATTTTCTAGAAATTTATTCAGGCAGTCAATAGTCCGCATCGCCACCATTGTTCTTAAGGAGAGCTTCGATTCGAATTCTCTTGGCAATAGATGGACTTAATATATGCCGAGTTTCTACTATACTTTCTGAACATTTTTCCACAAAGCTTCGAAACTTGACGCCTTAGTTCTCCCAAAGGCTTCTCAATAATATTGAGATCGGGAGACTGAGTGACGTGGTTGTTCATGTGACATGATCCCGGAAGTGGGCTTGCACCAAATTGGACGAATGTTTCGGATCATTATCATGCTGAAATTTAAATACCATTGGCTTACATTCTTCAGCTTACGGTAGCATCGCAGTTTCCAATAAGCTTCTACATACAAATCTATGCATAGTGTTTTCTCTGAGATGTATCGGGCCGATATTCTTCATTCACGGATAGCAGTCGTATACCATAAGATTTCCTCTGTCACGCTTGACTCTTTCTTTAATAAATCTAGTGTGGAACTCTTTATCTTTTGGTCGAAGTAATTATTTTTGGTTTGCTATTCCAAAATATATTTCTTCACTTGTTTCCCCTTCTTTTCCCCTCTTTTTTTTTATGGATAAAAACAATGTCCTTCCCTATCTCCAAATTAACTTTTCGAAGCAAAGGGCCTTCCCGAGCTAATCTTTCTAGTAGATTGGCATCTAATAATCGTTGAGCAATCGGGATACATTCCCAATTCATTGAAAGGGCCACCGCTTTGCTAAAACTATCAAGCGATTATCGGAAGCAGGAGAAGTTTTTTAAATTACTCCGCTTTCCTCAATACGAAGTTTTGTGACCGATTTAATGATGCGGCCATAAATTTGTATGCTTTTCCCTGACTTCGGAGCTGGTGCACTAGTTGTCTTTCTTCTTCGTTAGAATATTGTGCTCGACCGATCTAATGTCATAATAAAGATTAATTCATAAAGCATTTACTTCTCAAGAAATGCGATTTACAATTACTTTCACAATCCACGTTGTGTGGTGCTTGCGGAAGCGAACTTTAACAATTTCTGGGGATTTCATAGAACTAAAAAATACACCTCGCACGCATTTTTTTGTCCATACGCGCATGTAATGAAAAAACCCATTGCTTTGCATAAACTATTCGAACGCATTATCCTTCAAAAGTATAACTGGCTGTCCGAGCTAGGTTGTATAAAATCAGATAACATCGTCCGTGGCTTTAGAAAGATTAGATGGAATTCTTATAAAATATCGACTTTTATGGCCTTTGTTAGGAAGTGGTGGAATTAATTATAGTAGCATACATATCCGACCATTGATGGCTACTTTTGATCGGCAGCTACGTTTTGATGTTCTGTATTAGAGAGTTATTCGCACTGCGTTCGGATTGCAACTAGGGGATAACAGAACACTTTTAACGTTGGCAGTCGGTTGGACGTAAGGACCGTAATATAAGGAGGACTAATCAAGCTCTTGGAGTTTTTCTCTAATTATAAAAGATAGGTGCGTATGAGATTGATATCGCCATGATTATCAATTATGGACGGCATACTGGAATTGGGAGCTTCAACGGCAGAGCATAGCTTCTTGGGCTAATATTACCAACGTTAGGCGCCGTTAAACTTAACTATTGGGAAAAAATCCCCGAACTTTTGCAATCGCCTAATATGTATGACGTAAAGAAAGACAATTCCTTTTCACTGTAACGTAGGTGTATGTGTAAATATTTTATTTTTCTAATCTCTTAGGAGAATAACATGTTTTACAACTTTTCTTACTTAAAGATGTAAACTTTTTCCTGTTTTTTTTTTTAGTAATGCACTAAGTTTACACATTCGTTTTAGATTTTTCGCAAGAGGCAGCATATTCAAGTTGCTTTAAAGAAATAATTCCTTCAACTATTTCCATAAACTTATATTGGATAAATTGAATACCTGCTCGGAAGGGATGAATTGTCAAGAAAAACAAAATCATTGCGAACAAGAAAAATTTCATTTTAAAGGTTTCAATTACGGGTTAGATAAATCTTTGAGTCATCAAAATATCATATAGAGTATGAACAAGCGCTACCTTCTTTGAGTCATCAAAATATCATATAGAGTATGAACAAGCGCTACCTTCTTTGAGTCATCAAAATATTATGTAGAGTATGAACAAGCGCTACCTTCTTACGAAGAGGAAAGCGGCAAAAATTTCAAATCCGAAGTTCATTAAAATCAAATAAACCTAAGTTTTTTACTTTTGGAAAAGTTTGGCATTCCGCGACAGCCTTTATACACATATCATGGAATCTTAGCCTAAAATGAAGAATTATTCTATAGGCCAGCGTACGTTAGTGCACTATTAGTGCACTATTATTATTATTATGGTAGACAGACAAATAAATTCCAACATTAAAGTCTTAAAGCATTAGCATCTAAGGCTATTGGCTTCACGTGAGCGTAAATGGTGTGCCTAGAAAGAACTAAAAACTAATCAAATAGTAACTTTTCTCTTTCGCCAACCTTTATATTATTATATAATTGCCCGCATCGGACGAATTCAGGTTTTCCAGAACGAGGCCAATTTTCTCTTAAAGGCATTTAAAGAGTCAGTAAAGGATCTCAAAGTCAATGGCAAGGTATTCCAGTATCGAGCCGATCAGACAATAAATCAACGTTCAGCCAAAGAGTTTGGTATACGTGAAATAGACATAAAAGAGTTCCTACTCGATCTAGAAACCGGCGCTTGGTAGAGATAGATTAACATCCTAAATTTTCAGTAGTCATGGAAAGAGAATTTAAAAAAACCCGGAACGAAACAGGAAATGTGGTCTCTGACTCTTACATTATAGACAAAAGATATAACGCGGTTGACAACCAGTTTAAGTCTATCCAGATTATGAGGCGGATAGCTAGAGATAACTTCAACACAATGGCTAACATGCGATATAAGAAGAGCGTGAGCAATTGTTTATTTCACTTCAACCGGCAAGCGCAAGTTTAGATTATACAATTTCCTTAGAGTAAGACCTCTCTTACCAGAAATACTGTCCAAGTGCGGAGTTTGAGGTTTAGAATTACCCTCGGACATGACATAGACTCCGCCAAATCAATAGCATGCGCACTTAATCTAATACGCAAATTGAAGGAACCACGCCGAGAAGAGTTCGAAAGTATAGCTTTATCACTCATTTGTGTCGAGCAAAGCATATTTTCCAACATCCAAGAAATGATAGATGGTAAGGAGTCGTTAATTCCAGTTTCGAATGCGTAATTATTTTTTCGATTTCAATTAACTAACAAGCGTGGAAATAACGTGCGCATAGGCGAAAAATCTACAATCTCTCACCTATTAACTCGAAAAAATCATTCATGAATAGACTCAAATGAACGCTGGCGGTCCGCCAGACATCGATGCCAGCAAGAGAAGAGCGGCGATAATCTACTGAGACCAATTGTTTGCAGTTAAAAATACTCAACCACATAAACGCAACTAGAGAAACTAATTTTATTATACAATTTACTTATAAGTTTTGTATGCGGGACTCTGTCAAGATAGACAAGGAGACAAATATTCCCTTTGTTAAGATACTCCTTGATAAGTTCGGTGAGAACGAAACCAAGCTGAGCATTGTGCAGCACCATAATCCGAATTCGTCCCAATTTGTTGCTTAGCTAAGCCGCTAACAATCGCTAGATGGTCTCTAAAATCTGGGGTGCTTTGCGAACAGTCGATTTTTCAATAATCGATTTTTCATTCAATTTCACACATTTCGTTGTCATCCATCATAATTATACTGCACTACGTTGTCGAAGTAAGAGCATACCTTTCGCGTTATACTTTGCTCAAAAACGCAAAAGTTACCGAAATATTTCCATCATGATAAGAATTTCAGCTGATAGCAAAAATATTTAATAGAAATTTGTTTGTGCTTTTAAACTGAATATGTTTATATGCAGTTCCGCTAGCGGCAGCATCCTCCTCATGATCCTTTTCCAAAAGTTTTGCCATTGTAAAGTATAAAGAACAGCAACCAGATGTTATCAGTTTGAGTATCTAAATACCTGAGACTAAGATTAATAAAAAAAATTGCTCATCTTTTTAAATCCTATTTAGATAAAAAGATTTTCAAAGTATTTGCCAATCTTTGGGTATTTAGTCTAAGAAAGTATTTCTCTTTAAAGTTAGTGGAATAAAAACGAATTTCAGTAAAGAATTCGTTACTGGCGTCTATTATTTTATAAATTCAGCAAAATGGGGTTTGCTTTTGCTTGCCAATTGTTTTTTACGTATGGTTTATAATAATAATTTTTATTAAACAACTTTCTTCATACCATAAATTACGTTTATGTAAAGATTTATAGTAAATCTGTGCAAAATTTTCTTTCATATCTCTTTTCGCAGGATATCGTTAAGTCGATGCGCTCACACTAAGGAGAAGGTATTCTTTCTCTTTATGTAAACGTATTCTTACCTTTATGTGTTCCGTCTGTTAAGACTTTATTTTTTCAGTGACTGTGAGTATGTGTATAGTCGAATAGAATAAAGTTGAGAATTAAAGTTGAATTGAAAATATCTTTGAAATGAAAGGCTTTGCTTAAACTTTCAAAGATCTTTTTTTAGTAAAACTCCCAGATCCATAATTAGATTTAAAATTTTATTTCATACTTAAATGATGTGCATACACTTTCGCTTTCATCCCCATGGAAAGAGAAGTTTAATTTATATTTAATTAAATTAAAAAAATCTCGGCCGGGAATGTATATTTTCCACCGAGAACGCCCCAGTCTTTTGCTGATGGGCGCTACTTCAAGTTGAGTCCTTTATTCTAAGCATGAGCGCTGACAGATCACTGGTCTGGTTATCTTTTTGTTATTTTTTTTTTTTTATTCTAACGTTTAAGCATAAATGTGGAGCATATAGAGAACCTGGCGTATTTGTCATCTGCTCTTTAGTAGGTCACTGAGCATTTTTCTTTTTTTTCATAATAACAGAGCAGAGTGCAAAGGTATAGAGTGCTTTTAAAAAATGAAAGAACATTTAATCCCAATGACTTTATCCAATTTAGTAGCAAGCAGCAATAGGAAGCAAGGATAGGCCTATAATAATACCATAATTTTTGTAAGCCCTACACCACTTGTGATACAAGAATAATAAGTTTAAACCGATGTATGTGGCACCCAGAAGGTCTTGAGATGGATTACCCTTACTTTCTGAGTCGATCTAAGTTTGTCTGTCCGTCTGTCCCACCATCTCGCTTTTTATGGCCAACCTGCAGATCGCAATTTTTTAGATATTTTGATAAATTTTGGTACACACCGACAAGTTTTGCCCCCACAACGTGTGCTATTGAAAATGGTTCGTATCGGACCACTTCTTTGATCAATTATAATATACGGCTCTATTTTACAAAGACGTTACATGAGTAACTACGTTAAGCGAATTAGTGTAGGATATTTAATGATGAACCGGTGACATTACAATATTTTTATTTGTTCTTAGCAGTTTATTAATAAGTGATTTTCATAAGAGCGCAGAGTAACAGAAGGAAGTATTATATTGAAATAATTTATTAATAATTTGCCTTCAATTTGTTCAATTTTTTACCGCTACGTCTTTTTATGCTCTACATGGACATACTAAGCCAGAAGGACCTGAGATAGATCCACCTTTTATTATACCGATTGATTCACTATCATTTTCTAAATCGATCCAAGCTTATCTGCCTGCCTTATCTGTCTGGGTTTTTGTATACAGCCGATTAATAACGCCCAGAAACCCCTGTGACAGATCCGCCTTTTATTATACCGATTGATACAGAATCGCTTTTTTAATCGATTTCAGCTTGTCCGCCCGTCTGTCTCCTTCTTTCTTGTATTAAACCTACAGTTCGTAATTTTTGAAATATTTTTGCGAAATTTGAAACACTCTGACAGCTTTTGGCCCATGGACGAACGGATCGCTTCTTCTATTTCTTCCTACGTAACAATTTATTTTGAAAAATGCTTACATCCATTACTGTATTAAGCGAAAGGTGGACCTGTAGTGGTGGGAGTGGCTTCACTTGTTCTTACATTCCACTTAGAAGAATTAAAGCAAAATGCTATATATTTGACGAGATCATACGTTACTTTACGTAATCAAAACCGGAAAGAATGAGTTGAAAACTTTATAAATAACGATCACCTAACCAGTCTGCTCTTTAGTTTAAAAAGGAAGAATTTAAAGCCAAATTTAATGGATTGCATGAGCTTTTGGGCTTGCGATTGTTACATTCCCATATGGCTAGACGGTTGGTTTGTGTATTTGTAAAGTTTTTCAAAACTGTTGCGAATTGATACGAAAGTATCGTCCTATCGTGAACTTGATGGGCACTTTTGATTGACAAAAATAATATCGAAAAGTTACTTTACCTTAACCTTTTCAAAGTTTACACATGAATTGCGTTTTCGCGAATATATATATATATATCTATATATACATATATACATATATATATGTATATAAAAAGCTTAAGATTAAATATAAATTAAATATTAATTTATTTGTATTAATGCGGCCCAAGCTAAGTTGTCTCGTTCACATTGGCTAAGCGTAACACATCTGTTGTGTTTGTCCAATAAAAGATGTCCCCTGCAAACACAGCCAGACACACATCCTGGCGGGCACGATTTTTTTGTAGTATTTACACAAGTAGGCGGACAACTGGGCCCACAATCCAAGTACACTTTATTATATTCACAATCTTAAAAACAAAGAGATGCCTTTGAGAACACATTTATCACAATTTTAAGACATTATTACGTACCAAATGGTCGGTTTCGAACACGCGCCCCAAGTATTATTATAAAATTGAGAATATAAATTTTTAAAATTAACCTAAGCATTTCCTTTCGTAAATTACTTTGTGCTTCTATTTATGCAAAAGTTGGAAATATATTAAAATATTAAGTCGATATTATTTAGATTTTATAGGAAAAGCGTTCAATCGTTTTTGATTACTAATGTAATCGAATGCATATGAAAACCATCTGTTAGATTTATGCTCATTTATATATGTTCGTAAGCAGGTGCTATTACATAATGAGAGCAGATTCTCGTTTCTTTTGTGTGTGCAATGCGCGTAAATATGTTCGGTTTCGTTATTCGTTTTACGCATATATCTATCTACTCTGGATCCAAGTGAGATTCCGTGTTGATTGAATCAAGTCCCTCTTTGGTCGCTTGTAATGTCAATCGTGAAAATAAGTTCGATAAAATTATGAGACACGACCAATTCTTATACCAAAACGTTGCTCCGGACAGACTTCGAATATGTTATGGAATTTATTAGCTATCGGCAATTGGGAAACGGAGCCATCAAATTAGATGTTTGTGTTTTTTTTTCGTTTAGCTCAGTGAGCAGGAGGTAGGAAATCTTCAAAAGATACTGCTGGTCCTTATTAGCAGCAAATACGACATCTACATACTAAAAACTACCCCCTCACACAAACTGATTCTACCACACTCCCCCGCGGGACCACCGTTAGGTATTACTTCGCGGAGGCTGGTTGTCGTTAGCGCGCTTCCGCTGGTGGGACCTTGGTGGAATACACTATTGGCTTCCACCCCCTCTGCTCTCCACCCGTCATAGATCCACGAGGGTATTGCTAGCGAACGCGTCTACGGCATTCCAAGCTGCTGCACTACCGATGACTAGGCTCGTTAACTCGTAGGGTGACACTTGTGGCCGCCCGTTCTCAAACCTGCAGCAGTAGAACATTATGTGCTCTACGTCTTCTTCCGTATCCGTGCATATCGGACAGTAAGGCGAGCTATCGTGCCCGAACCTGAGTAGCTATTTCCGAAAGCAGCCATGGCCAGTAAAAAGCTGAGTGAGGTAATAGTTTACCTCTCCGTGGCGTCTTTCAACCCATACTCTTATGCTAGGGATAAGAACGAACGTCATCACGCAAATTAGATGTGCGTCTATCCGTCCGTCAGACTATTTGTTGAAGTTTCAGAAATCTGCTTTTTTTTTGGGACTGTTCAGAGAACCCTAATAAGCAGCGAAGAGGATACAGATACATACATAGACATGCTAAAATCAACCGATCCTTATAACAAGCATTTATACTTCAGAATATCGCGTATGCTTACGTTTTCGCATTAGGTGAGGAAACTTCGATCTTCGAGGTTCGGCGGCCTCGCAGTAGAAGATAAATATTCGATTTCGTCGGTAGCTATAATGTTTTTGAGTTTATATCTTAATAATTTCGAACTCCAAAATGCTCGGCTCAGGCTTCGTATGTCTAAAAAAACCTAGTGGGCTTATTATCTTTGTGCACTCACTTAAGGAAGCGAATACATAGGCTTCAGTTCAAGAGTAAGTTAACTAATTTGCTAGAGGCCTTCCTAAGGGATAGATGGATTTGAAAAGCGAATGTTTGCTTGCTCTTCAAAAAGTATACAAAAAAAGAATAACAACGTTATAGAGGGCCACCGCGGCCACTTCACTTAATACACTGCACTCAACAGCTATTCATTCAACGATGTTTGAAAGTGAGGCATTATATGGGAAATAATCGCAAGAGTGAACCGATCCCAACCATTCTCGATGGTATTCATTCTTGGGCCAAAACATGGCGCTGCGCGGACTTCCATCGAAATGTATGACAAATTTGCGACCTGTCGGTTGAACATAAAAATACAGAAGGACCGACAGACAAATCAGTTCGACCTGTATAATAAAAGATGGCTCCATTTCAAATCTTCCTGGATGTTGTATATATCTGCACAAACTTAATATACCCTGAGTGTAGGGTGTACAAATAAAATATTATCTTTCACGAAATGGTATAGTATTGCATATACATACGGAATGTTTTAACACTCCCGTCTTAAGTTTAAAAAGTTTTATAAAATATACTTGGAAATAAATTTAATATTATATCGACTGATTACATACTACACCACACAACCATACAATTTTTGTTACATAAAAGTTGTTAATAATGTATAGTACGGTCTAAAACTGAAGCGAGAAAGAGGATCAACTGAAAAATGAGTTTTTCGATCTTTCGACCCACCGCAAATAATCAGCGAAGACATCGTGTTCAGATTGTAACAGCCACGAATAGGTATCGGACTTTAAGAGCGTAAAATTTGTCGAGTTATAATTAATGCAAGATCTTGCGTCATCTGGATATTTTCATCCTCGAATCTCCCGCATCTGTAAAAATTATCATACAAAGGCGACGATCGATATATATGTATATATAAAAATTGAATTATCTTTTGTACTCAATCCAAAAGACTGAAATATATCCTTTAACTATTCCCGATGCATATAATGACTTTGCAATTTTCATGTGGAACACCTGTAAGAAGAAATTAATAAAAACAAATCTTTAGTTATATGGATCGTAGTTCCTATGATCTGTTAAAACATTCCAGTCTGAAAGGTGGCTATTGAAAAGGATGTTCGTAGTACTCTCTTCACAAGAAATTAGGTGAATTTGAGTGCGTTAGTGATCCCATTCGCTAACGAACTTAGGTCTTCATACTGCTGGTTTTTCGGTATTTCTGCAAAAAAAATAATTAAAGCTATGTGACGAGCGGTAAGTCAATTCGAACATCAGCATGCAGCAGTTGTACGTGATGTACTGTTACAAGGTGGAAAAGTTAGATGGTGTGCACTGTTTTTATTATTACCTGCAGATATCCAGCAAAGATATAGTTATGTCATCTGTATCGAATAGTTCGGTCTACGATCTTCTAAAAAATAGATTTACGTGATTCAAATCTCAGTTTCTCTCGCGATAAATGTCTTATACTTTTATACAGATCAACGCACGATGAGGAGTATACCCCTATAACACCCAGAAGGAAGCTGCAGCGAACTCATAAAGTGCATATAAATTTTTGATCAGCATCACCTTCTGAATCGATTTAGCACGTCCGTCTACCCGTCTGTGTAACGCGTACTGCAAGCATTCTCTTGGCTGCAAAAATTAAGACGCCGGCTCAAATTTGGCAAAAGCATTGGAAGGTCTTGTACGCAGGATGGTATGGATGAAAAACCGGCAAATTGGTCTAAGGACCATATAAACTGACAGCGCCTTTGCTTTCAAAAAGGAAAAAAAATTTGCTCTTTGCCCACAAACTACACCAAATAAATCTACAAAACTGTTTACGTATATTCTATGGGTGATGCTATAGTACCGGTAAGAAAATGGACAAAATTGACCACGCCTATCCAATATTATAGTGTATCAAAACCTCTATAACGTTCACAAGCAAATTTCAAAATGTCCATAAAGTCAACATATACCTTACCAGTGTCCAATACGAACTATACTTAAACATGCCCGTCTGCTCGTTTGTCTATCTGTCCCTCTGCCTAACTGTGTGCTAGCTGCGGTAAACATTCTGCCGCTCGCAAAAATGAAGATATGGCCTACAAACTTGCAAAAGAATTTGAAAGTGACATAAACCGGTCCAAGCAGATGCCTAAAACGCTCACCCGCTTATGGAACAAAAACTGAGAACATCTTTGATTTCTATGTTTTTTGCTACATTTTCCATTTTTATTCTAAACAATAGGAAAAATCAGCCATACCCGTCCAGTATTATAGAGTATGGAACTTTAGTTTTTTTCCCCTATTTTCAGTCCATTTTAGGATAACGGTGATGGGTATAAAATATTCATTCACAACCGAATATAATTTTTTTACTTTTTTTATTTACCTCTGGCATTCTTTCAAAATCGTGGTAAATTTGGGGATGCGAAAACTTCCAAATAAAGACCGTGTAAAAAAAGAGTTGGGTGTATACAAAAGTTATGCGATCACATTTGGATTTTACTTTAGCTTAGGAACTATTAGCTCGTACCTGTTTGCTAGAATTCTCGAAACATTAATGTCTGCCGCATATCACACACACACACACAAAATGTACTCAAACGCGTTTTAAGTGTGAATGTGTAAATGAATAACAGTCCTAGGCGGCTCTTGTCACTCTGTTTAATATGCCTTTCTTAGACATCACTTTGCTAAAATGTACCGAACTAATTGAATGCTAAGAATAATTTGTAATTTCTGAATGCCTATGCTTATCATAAGTATATTCCTCTGTCATCATAACCTTTGAATAAATAGCCCGATGCCTATACAGATAAACTGAGCTAATTTTAATTGTGTGTGTGCCGTTAACAAGTCAAATCAAATTAAATTAATGTTATCTATGCATATGTTATATAGGCATTGTATGGATATATATGTATGGATATATAAAATAAAATAACTGTACACATGAATATGAAAACGATTTAATTTTTTTTTTTGCTCATTTCTTATCCTTGTAGTATGAATGCTTTAATGTAAAATCTTGTTAATTTAATTAAAGTTGGAAGTAACTGAATGAAGAAATGAATGAATGAATGAATGAATGAATGAATTAATGAATGGCTGAATGAATATGTAGATAGATAACGTGTACAAATAGTTATGCGTGTATATGTTCGTTTTGGAAAACGAAATTTGCTAACAAGCGTTTCTAGGAATAACACACAAAAACTTTAGATTAGATGTTATGATATATGTATTACTGGCATCCATTCACACCGAGACAAACTGATTTAATAATTGACTAAAGAAAAGATGAGAAGAGAGAGAAAAAGAAACGAAAGGAAGAGATAGACAAAGAAAAAAGCATTCCCAGGATGAATGAATACGAACTGCACAATATTGTCAGATTCATCGATATATATATATGTATATATATATATATATATATATATATAAATATATAAACACACACACACATATGTATATATATATCGATTGTTATATATATATATATATATATATATATATACATATGTGTGTGTGTGTTTATATATTTTTGTAGGCCTAAAACATATTGATATTCTTACAAAAACTTATCTAAGCAAACTCATGCTATGCCTATTATTAGGCTCAATACTTTTCAGACAACCTCATACATTTTTACATACTATGTGCATACATTTATAAGCTCCAACTTCATCCAGATACTATAACAGTAAATAATTGTAAAGTCGCAATGGTTATGTTTTGTTGATGCCACTCTTGCTGTTGCAACATAACCATAGAGAACGGTTTGTAGTGTTAAGCCGGCTATATTGTATGCCTCCGGTTGAGTGTATATCGTGCTATTCAACAACAATAACAACAGCAATATAAGCAATGGCAACGGCAACGGCAACGGCAACAAGAGCAACAGCAACAACAACAACAATAAAAACGAGACCAGCACCAACACCAAAAACACTAACACGTACTCAACGCAATTCAAAGAATGAACGTAGAAATGAACGAACCTTTCTACAAAAACTATACTATGCGTAGTGAATGAATGGATTCTAGCTGACAGGTGACAAAATAATGTTGATTGTTAATTTAGGCTGCAGGATTAGATGGTATTATAGAAAAGTAGGTACGTTCAAAAGGTATAAAAACTGAAAGAGAGAGAGAGAGAGAGAGATAGAGAGAGAAAGAAAAAAAAAAAGGAAAACGAAAACAAATGATGCTCAAAGAAAATACAACGATAACAGTCAACAATAACGAAGTTGAAAGGATTTGTATTTGAAATACCGTAGCTCTCGCTATAAAATCTCTTTATTCGTCCGTTCCTTCCTTTAGCTTGATGAAATGTAATTAAATTAATTGCGAATACAAAATGCAAATGTAAAATGAAATTTTCATAATAGTTACAAAAACATGACGGTATACTAAGTTCATTGCTCCCTTTGCATACAATATTTTAGATTTTCCAAAGGTGCGTTCTCTTGTCGTATGGCAAGGGATCCAGATCATCCAATCTATTCGCAACCGAGAAATACTGCAACAGCACAAGGAAGATAGCCATTGGGACTGAACATAAGTGTACCGTTTGGTCGAGCGATTCAGTTTGCTTTGGCTTTCAGGAGAGTTTATCGAAGTCATTAGATGGCATGCTTAGCCTTAGGCTTTATTGACTGCAGATGTGCAGGTGTGTTACTCTTACTCTAAATCTTAAATCTAATCTAGGCTGGAATATCAGTAATCCGTCCCTAGAATTTTGAATTCTTTTTAGCGTGCATGTAATTTGCTGTCGACTATTTTCGGCAATTATGAGAAGAATATCTTTTATTACTAGTTAACAAAAAAATTCTTTAAAATTAAATTAAATTTTATTTTTTTTTTTTTGTACTTTTCCAAAATAAATGAAGAACTTTTTACCATATGCAAATATATACACTTTCCTTATGTATTCCTTATATACAGTTAATATATACAAAACAACTTATGTACATACCAGCGAAGTTTTTTGTTAAAAAAAAGTAGTGCAACACCTGTAGCTACATAAAATTTTATTTCTTCTCTTTTATTTCTCAAAAATAAATGAAACAGAATTTTGGACTTTTTTTGCTTACGCTTACCGACCCTGTGGAGGTGCAGTTAATCTGCCATTTAAAGTATATATGAAATTTTTATTGTAAGCTAAAAGATTAGCAGACAATTTTGCTGTTGCTTTAAAAAACATTTAAAAAATTATTCTTCATCTTTAAACCGGTGTTGCGTCTGAGAAATCGAGGTTGCAAAGTTTTCATTGTAACTTTTGCCCCATTGCAGGTGTGTAAAGTTCAGCTGGCATATTAGTTGCCCAACACGATGTAACACGGTGGCGGAGTCCGAGTGAAGTACTCGCTATAGTCATGGTCAAGTACAGTCAGACGCCGCTTTGCTTTGGATCTGCGAGCAACGCGTCGCGATTCTCATTTACTCGGCTATGCGGTAGCCCGGATAATATATTATTATGTTAAAAAAGTGGGCATGTTTTAAACCCGCGCGAGCACGCCAGTTTATTTTTTTTTTTTTAAGTTGGCGGGATTTTACTCGGTACGTGTGGCAAATTTAATGGTAATGTGATCGATACTTAAAATGGGGTATTTTTGCTTCATCTACCCCATATTCAGTCAAGTAATTATAGACCAAGACTGTCAAGCAGCTATACCGTAGTTCAGTTCTTAAAGCGGTTGATTGCGATTGATGTGCAATCGTGGCTGTGGCTCGTCAATAAAGGCATAAGCCTTACCGATCGGGCACGCACACCTCTCCCTTCAGTCCTTTCCTTTGCACAAGCCCCTTTCCACCCACATCTTTCAAAAGTAAAAAAGTTTTTACATTCTTTCAATCGAGTTGTTTAACAGTTAGCGTCAGATGCAAATCTTGGAAACAATGAAGATTTCACACTTGCGTCTCTCAAAAGATACTTAGGTGTATTTGTTGAGATGGCTTTCAATTAAAAAATGTAAAAAGCGCTTATTTTCTGCTCCCAGAAAAGCTTTTTTTGCTAAAAAAAAGAAGTTTGCCTTGCGACTCCAGCAAGGAGTACATATTCTCATTGCGCCCTTTATTCAAGTAATTTATGCCAACCGCCGACACAGAGACTTCTCTTACAGATATCGTTTACAACTGCTTTTAAAGCCGTAATCGTTCACCCAAGAAAGTTTCGTCTTATCAATCGATTAAATGGCTTATACAACTCGTATTTTATTCATTTAATTTAATGCAATTTCTTTCATACCTTACATCACAACGAAAGGAGGTACAACTGAATGCTTGCGTGTTTTTGTATACACTTTTCCTACTATATTAAGACATTAAAGTGCAAGCAATGAGTTGAGCATCGCATGTATGTGTTGGTGTTTGAATTTAGTATCTTTGCGACCACTTTATGGTGTACTTAGTTCAGCAACATAAGCCTGCAAGCGTATAGGGTTTCAATGACAACGAGCAAACATCATACGCGGCACAACGTAAACCACATTAAAAAAGATGGCATTTCTTTGAAAATTTATTCTCAGTAATGATGCTCAATACTCACTTCTTCAAGGTAGATTCGACATAAAGTGAAATAGTTAATCCGCAATCTACGATGATATACAATCATAGCATCAGACACACTGAAGGCGTCAGCGAGTTCGATTTTTCATTTTCAACGAAAGGATTTTATGCATATGCTAACCAAAGTTGATCGTGTAAATTTCAAGCAGGATTTACGAATTGAATGAGCGAGAGACGAGTGCCTTCAAAAATAAATGAAGATTTTTTATGCGTAGGGACATACTCGCTAAAGATCAAAAAGCAATAAAATAAAATCTTTTTTAATTAACGCGGCCGGATGTTTTATGAGTTTCTTCCGCTTGGAGAATTTGTTGACAAAAAGTGATATTTGCGCGCTATTTGTCAATTGCGTGAAGCTATTCGCCGCCATAACAGCCGGACAGATTTTTTGCTTTTGTAAGGCGTGATAGTGTACACGTTGGTACTGGCATTAGTTCTTGTTTAGAAATTCAACTCATACTGTACCGCAAACGTTTTTCTGGCCCGATTTAGTTAATATTTGTTTCGAATACTGGCGTTAGTGAATTATAACCGTGAGAGTTTATCTTTCAGAACGTGGAATGGAAATTTTTCGATCACACGCATATATCACTTTCAGATAAATCAGGTATTCAATGTAACCGTATGAGTTTTCACCGCCATTCGTAACCAGCAAAGCGGGCGCATATGAGGTTATCGTGAATAAAGGGAAAGAACTTGTTTGCTCTTCTTGTGATGTTCAAAAATGACAGCCATGTCCTCCACGATCGCTATGACTCTCTTCTACGACTTTCTTACTTTAATTGTGACCTTGAAGCACTACTATGTCATACCCTTTTTATGTAAAATTTATTCTTAAAAATTTTTTGGTATATGCATGAAAACAACAACACCCTACCATTTCTGCATATCCGGGGTATGTGTTGCGCATTCAAGGATAACTGCCACTATTTTATTTGTTCTCTTTTTAGCGACTTTTTCTAAGAAGTAATCATTTTGAAGTACACCTTTTTCTTTGTGTCTAGACTTAAAAATTTACATTCGGGAGAATTGTAACTCGAGAATGAATAACAATAGAGCTTGCACTCGCTACTTTTACTAATTAGAGGGCACATTAATACCACTACGATGAGGAACAGGTATGAAAGTAACTTTTTTCTTTTCTTCTTACCATTTACTAGAAGCTGGAATGTTTTTCTATTATTTGCCCTATTAGAGGAAGGTATACGGTATATACGCATACAGAAGCATACGCTTATATGCTTATGTGCTTTAGAACTAGAGAATACTATATAAGTATACAGTCCTTACACAAGTCTTACATACCTATTATACATGCATAGGCATCCGTAGGTTCTTTGCTTTCCTTTATATTGTTTTCAAGCGCATTGATGAGATACGAAAATTATAATTCTTCTTCTTAAATATATATATGTATAAATATATCTTATATATATGTATATATATATATATTATATATATGCATATATATATGTCTACAGTTTGCATTGAAATTCTAAGTTTCTAAGTTTAATATTTGCCTCAGACATATGCTCCGATCTAAATTTCAGCCGAAAATGTATACGTTCGCCTAAGGCTTCTAAGGGAATGTAGATTTTAAAGATCTATCTTTTCATATCAGGAGAAATATATCTTGCGTAATAAATTTGTATATCTATAGAAGCAACTTCATACATTTTCCATTCGATACCGTACATTACCTGAAAATTACGAATCAATAAAGCGCTTAACACAGGGATTGCATTGTGCATCATGCACTCAAACGACAAAATAAAATATGCTTTTACAATCAAACTTCATATAAAACAAGTGAAAACACAATAGTAGGCTGCGGCCGACCATAAAATACCCTACACTGCTTCGCTTAATGCAATTGTTGAAAATAAGACGTTGTATGGAAAAAATCGAAAAATCGAAATCGATCGAAAAAATGGCTCGACCCGAGTCATTTACATTCGCGTCCGTTCATACGCCAAAACGCTTCGGGGTACCGAATTTTATGAAAATGTTTCAAAAATTGGGACCTTTAGGTGAAATACAAGAATACAACATGGACAAAGAGACGGACAACCTTATATCTTAGTAATGATGGACCTATCACAAATCTTCCACGGTGTTACATATACCCGCACAAACTTAATATACTCTTATATCACAAGTGGTGTAGGGTACAAAAGAGCAAATTTTAGCGTCTTATTCGTCCCTAATTTCCATCCCGCTGTAGTCGGGCACATTTCAAATAGATCTTCACACCTCTTACACTTTCTTTTGTTATTCTATGACCAAAAATACATGCTTCGTAATGATGCCATCACAGAAACTGCTTGCACCTCCTAGAAGCTCCTACTGTGGTTAAAGGTGGCTTCTTGCGAGCCTCGAAGGATCGTGTGGGCTGCTATCTTGTTCAAATCCACAATCGACACAGCATATGTAAAGTATGCCTGCATCGTGTTCAATATCCAGGAATCGTCAAATCGCACGTCCATCTTTGTTTTTTTGCCTCAACAGCCATGGAGGTAAATATCGTGGCAATCTCATCAGCCTTACAGTTTTATACCTTTATTTCTTTTTTTTTTTGTTTTTATTTCGCGTTGGGAAAGCAAATATGCCGTAAACAATTTTCTACTTTCAATGTCTAAATAAATTTTGTTGTATAGCACACGATTTTGTGAAATGAAGTTTGATTTTATTTTTATATTTTATTTTTATTGTTATTACAATTTTGCGGAATACTCATAAGCAAGCCATGCATTAAGGAATTTGAAGCTATTTGCTGAGCTTAGTTCTTTTTTGAATGATGTGAAAATCATAAAAACAGCTCTGAACAGTGAACGACAATCAGTAACAGGAATGTGTTTATATCCATTTCACATTTCCTAACTTTGTGTTGCTCTTGCTCTTCTGCTCTGTTGTTGTGTTGTTGTTTATTTTTTATTTAAATTATTTGCTATTTTTATTGAAACGCAACATACACATAAGGAAATTCTTGGCAAGCAAATATTTAAAGTAAATAATTTATAACGGATTCCTTAGAGTCAAAGAGAACGAACTTGAGGTTTTCCTTATCAATAAAAAGAAAGAAGAATAAAAGAAGCTTAAAAAACCCAATGAAGGAGAATGCATTTTATAAACAATTCTTTATATATATATATATATATATATATATATACTTATGATGTTGTAAACCGTAATAAAGAAAGCGACTTTACGCTTCTGTTCATCTTAATTTTGTGAATATTATGTGGTAGCGCAGACGAAGATAGAAGACTGTGACTGATTTATACATAAATTATTTTATACAAGTGCTACTTAAGTGGAAGGTTCCTTAAAAGAAAGAACAAAAGAAACTTCAGCATAAAGCGAATTCGTCATGTCCACTACTTAGCAGACTAATCAAGATTTTCTTTTAATAGAAATAATTGAGAAGAAATAAAATCGTGATGCAGTTCTAAACAATCTTCACATGGACATCTGAGTCCTCTGAGTTGTCTCATAGGAAAAGAAGTCGTTTCAGGTAGACTGAAAACCGTCTTAAACTTTGCTTATGTAAGAGAGTGTCTGTATGTGTTTATATATATGCGAAGGCACATTTTTTGCTACTCTGAAAACTCGAATGACAGTCTCATGGACCGATAGGCACTTATCAGGCTTTGAAATGGTAACATGGGTTTGTGAATATATTGTTATAGGACTAACGCTTTTTTAAGCCTCCTCGCTAGGGAATGTTCAGAAGACGGCCAATCCCCCATTAGCCTAAGTTCGCAATAGATTTAATTATGTCTGCATTTTTGTTTATTCCTTGCGCAAAAAACAGAGGCGCAGTAATTATTCAAATAGTAACTTTTTCGTTACCTCCCAGAACGGAATATTTTTATAGTCCATTCGCTAAACATTTCGAGTCCCGAAAGATTGTCGGGATTCATTAAATCGCACTAAGGACCGTAAGGCATTTCACATTGAAATAATTCTTAACTGGGAGGATTTTTGACTTTGGTAAAGCGACAAATTTTAGCTCACTCCAGTCGAGTTAATTTCCTGAAATTTTAGATTAGGAGACTTTGGTGACCTATTCAACCGGACTGTTCTGTACCTTTTTTCTCAGAGGACAAAGTCACATAGGAGAAGTGAATGACAAGCGAATATTTACTGGAAAATATGTAAAAATTGGATACCTTTGTCATGTAGTTGCAAAAAGGGTCAGGAGGGGAAATTCGATAAAAAATTTTTGTCTTGGAAAACCTCATGTACCGAAATTTGGGTAGATTCCAATATTTTAGTTATTAGTTGGAGACTCAGTAGAAATGTTACTGCAATATAAAAAATAAATTCCAATTATTTTTATATAAATCAAACGTTCGCGTAGGACGAGACAATCAAATTTGCTTTTTTGTTCTCCTTTTTTTAATATGTAACACGTGACGCTGATGTTCAGAAAGAAGTGGCCAAAGAGAAGGAGAGAGAGATAGCGGGTGTCAGTAGTACGGCCAAAGCTAACTCTAACGCACTTGAAATTTAAACCCGCGATCACTGACTTGGTAGTCACGTTTCTTTATCTATTCAGCTACTGGATGGTGATAATATTGTAGAATGAACATGAATTTGTTAGGGAGCTGTAGGCCGCAGTCTGGTGGGTACGTTTCCAATCGATATGACCTTATCGACTGGAGCATATACAATAGCTGTGAATAACTACACTCTACCGCACTGACATTTGATTCCATGAACACTGAACACTGACTTGTTAGTCGCGAGTGTTAAGTTAGTGAAAGTAAAATGAGTCAGAGCTGCATTAAATACATTTATGTGAATCTGCATTTTGTAAACGGTATGAAAAAATTAATATGCCCTGATCTGTCAGTGATGGATGTAAAAAATCGAACAAAAGAACCTGTATTAACGACTAACGATATCCAAGTAAATAAGAAACCAACTAACAAGCCAACCAACAGCGTTGTGTGAGAGTAACAATAACAATAACAATAACAATAACCACTTGGCAAGTCACCCAAGTAAATTTATTTTTATCCTACTCTCACCTGTCTTTTATTATTGTCGAGGGAGAAGCGAAAAAGAAAAAAGCGCTTAATAACCCACACAAATAAATCATGTCATGTCTTACATACCACGCGAACGAGACCAACATGAGAAACCGTTGTTAATAATCAAAATATGTAAAAATATAAAAAAGTGCATATATCAAGATTTAAGCAGAAAAATGCCGTCGCCGTTCTCGTCGTCGTCATCGTCGTCGTCGTTAAAGAGGAAAACGAGAATATTGAAAAATACGGAAATAACCGTTGTCATGCATTATAAGCTTTTTTGGGTGTTTAATGTCACATACAGTCTGTGGATTATGACTGAGTTTTTCATTTCTCTTCTTTTCTTTTCTTTTCTTTACATTTTTTTTTTTTTTTTTATTTTTTTTTTTTTTTTTGAATGCCTTTAAACTTCTCATTTAAAAAATGTTTTCACATTTATCCGTAAACGTCGTTAACAGCATTTCGTAAAAGGACATAAAATTTTATTTCAATGATTGTCAAGCTTTGTACAGGTATTGGAAAACACAATCATTAGATAACGTTTTCTTTTTTCAAATGTTTCATGTCTTGCAATGAAGCGATTTCCGTGAAATCGAACAGCAAAAAAAGTTGTTGATAACAACTTAAAGATGAAGGATTAAAGAAAGAAGGATTACTGGAAACCATTTCAATATTACTTTGCAAACGCATAGAAATGGAAGTCAACGGAAAACAGATATGAAAAGAATTCTACGCAGCTAACGTAAAACTTTATTTTATTCCGAACATTTGGCATTCCCTAAATCCATGCTGCAAAGAAGCACTGCAGCCGTAGGAAAACGCGTTGGTTTCATTTGCTTTTGGCAACACTTCAAGCCATGATGATCTAAAGCAATTTCCCTTCGCAGGCTTGCCACTACTAGAAGAAGTTATTCACCTATTGTTATACTTTAGGGAGAGAGGAATGCCTGTTACCTCTTTTGATTTCCACGTGCCTGTATTGTAAGCCTGCGAAGGGGAAAAAAGGTAAAAGTAAACACGTTTGGTTTTGTCCTCTCACATTTTACCTCCATATGCGCACTTTCCGGCTTTTAATGATACCTGTGCGTCCGCTTACGTAAGCTCGTTTTTATGGACCGTATGCTGTTGTATTGCACCTTCATACTCGGGTTCACCCATTTCTCATGACATAAAATGATTTCTTATGGTATAAGCGTATCCAGAAGAACAATTTCCTCCAATTACTTAAACAACCTAGGAATAGGAACAATCATGGAATTTAAGATTATCAGCTACCTCTGCGATTAATTGTGTTCTGAACCTGGTTGCCGAAGATTTGCTGAAAATCTTTAACTAGCTTTGAACGCAGGCAGAGAGAGAAAAGTCAGAAAAACTCGTCCATAGATAATTGATTCGCTCTAAAGTAGAGAATGTTCGCATAATGTTTGACGTATGGGCTTTTCATTTACAGGAGATATGTCGGAAATCATTCTCCCATAGGGAAAAATTACAACAAAACATATAAAAAAATGTAACACATAGTTTAACAAAGCACTTCTGTTCATTTCTCTCGATGCAGCAGAGTCCAAATAACACTTGTCGAGCCTTTGCTTTCCTTGAACGGTACTTTTCCCTATTAAAAAGCAATGCTTTACCAGCACAGAAGATTTTCAACTTTATCTTGTAAACTAACGATCAGAACGCCATGATATTTGGACAAATTTCGTTTGAAGATTGAAGGTTCTATCTAAGAATCATATGGACTCAGTATTAGTGGCGAAATCTATATGTCATGTGACGAATTTATCGACTGTCGTGTTATCTATTTAATGTCATTCGCTTTTCTTTGGATTTGAGAGTACGAAAATAAGCTCATTATAGTGTAATTAACTCATTTCATCCGTTAAGCGACAGTTATATGTCATGCTCCGAACTTATTGAGTGGTGGGCTATCCATTTAGTTTTGCATGGAAGAAAAGCCAAAAAATTGTGTGAATGTCCTGTGAAATTCAGAAAATCAAAGAACGTGAAATATTCTCTCTTCGAGATAGCAACAATTGCTTTCAACCAGGAGCCATTGCTGTTGGTCTTAGATAAAATTTTTGTAATCGACTTCCGCTTACCATTTCACTTTCTTCGTGTAGTTTCGACGAAGCATTTAAGTTTCAGAAGATTTCATAAGTTAGTTATGCGGAGATCTATGTTGAGATAAGACACACTTCCAATCTAATTTAGAATACGAATAAAAGGAGCCCAGTTCCTCATTATGCATAAAGTACTTATCGACTTTATAGTGATAGTTATAGAAATGCTTATAAACTTGATTCTTGACTTGAGTATTAAAAACTAAAATTAAGGCAAGTAGAGTCGCAAAGAACCGGCAATTGAGCAAAATTGTTTCCTTTGAAGCTATTTGAATAGGTTTAATTAATTGTTTGCAACGAAATTTCCGAGAACACCAAAAAATGATTCCATTCATTCATTCATATGCTTTTCATATGCATGTCATCATGCATCGTAGCCTCTTATCGTTATTGTGAGTTACTGAACATGATCATCATCAGACACAACAGACGCGAACAATCATGATAATCAACGTTAAGAGTTAACAACAACAACAACAACAACAACAACAACAACAACAATAACAAATAATTCCTTTAATATGAACAACATTGTGCCGGTAATAAAGCAAATGAGTTCCACTCGATTATGCGATTAAGCATGACGTAGATTTCGTTTACCTTCTGCTGTGTTTTTTTTTTTTTATGAATTTTTGTTTCGTTTGCCTTTTTTAACGGTAAGGAGAAAAGAAAACTACTAACACTACTACACGGCGACCGCCATCATCATTAATGTTAAACAGCGACTTTAATAAGGCTACGTATGAGTGCATGGTTGTAGAAAAGATGCTAAAAATTTTTAAATGAATTGTTGTCGGTGTTGTTGTAGTTGTGTCCTTTTCTTTTTTCTTTTTTTTTTTTTTAATGTTAACTACCTAACTAGCTATTATAACATCAGCTGTTATGAAGACCTACCAACCTCAATTTGTACTGGCGTTGTTGTTGTTTACATTGTTATTCGTGTTGTTAATCCTTGCATGTACGAAAACAGTTTGAAAAGATTTACTTTGAAAAATTGCTGTCAAAAGAAAACAAGCAGATATGCTACGTTTGTTAGAGAGTTTGTTGCCCCGTCAGAAAATAAATTAAAGTGTATTTTAAGGTTTTAGAAAACTTTGACTTAGTTAGAGAAAATAGAACGACACAAAGTGAAAGAATAGGTATTTCATTAGCTTTAACACTAAAACTACCGCAGGGGTTAATCTGACCTTTTTCAGTTTTTGAATTTGAAAAAAATTGTTATGAGATATAAAAAGTAAGATTTTTTGGTGTAAGCAAAGACCGTTAAACTTCCACACATACTCGGTCCTTCTCGACTTCGTCCACATTTCGAGATATCGATAACATATTTCTATCAAAATGGAGCGATTTTACCGAAAACTTCAAATTGAATATAATCTCGAATTAAAACTTTATCGCTAATTATGGACGGTATTCGTACACCTAAGAGCTTTTTTGGACTAAAACCAGCAGGTAGTTTGGACGAATAGCTGAATAGTAGCGTTTTTGCGGAAATATCTTCATGGGCTCGAAGGTACTCTGTATTTCTTCAAAGTCGTTTCAGTTTCTTCGATATTCTGGGCATGCATGTGTATGTAAACAATCATTTTGATAGAAATATATGTATGTAAAAAGTGGGTGGTTCTGGTGTTGATAGGTAAAGAAATATTTTTTCAACTTATAGTTGTATTCTAAGCTTTATAACCCATTTTGTGCTTGTGGCTTGCGTGACTTAACAAAGCCTTTCTTTTGTAAAAAAATTGATACTGAAATACTTTATTGAAACTTTATCGTAACCATATTGTAACTATTTGTTCGGAATAACAAAATTGATGTAAACTCAAAAAGACTGCAACAAGAAAACCCATCGTTTTCTCTTATAACTACTAAGCGGTCGCAAAGCTAGAATATATTCCTTAATATCATTTCATTACAAAGAAAAGTTTGTTCAAGGAGTCACTCCAATAAAAGGGCGTAATGCCTAAGTTTTACAGTTCGTACATGTACAGTTAGGTATTTGGTTTGGGGTTGGTTAACGGTTCTCTTTATCGAGCTAGCTCAGGTGAGGAAACGTAAAAATATACGATACGATCGCTTTCAGGGTTGACGGTATCATCAATCGACCGCCGATTGTTTCCCTATTGAGTTAGATCTTTCCATTCCCGGCATACTCAACGAATTATGCGTGAGAGAGTTGGCATCATGGGCATAACAAAATAACGAGAATCATCAGCTCGATAAGAAAAATCATAAACCGACCTCTCTTTGCGACTTTTATACTATTAATCTTTACGTATTTCTTTACGATTACATAAAGGATCGGGGGCAATTAAGTATTCGAAAATGAAGATGAACAACTCGAACGCAGTTAAATAACGATTTTATGGAAATTGGTACGCATCACAAATGGAGAGTTCCTGCAGTACGTTTCCAATATTGCCATGCAAAGTCAACTAGATTGGAAGCGCTTTGTTCCTTGACGAAGAGTTTCGAAATTGGGTCAGCCAACTGACAAGCAGGCAGGCAAGTATTGAGTTTAAAGATGAATTTATTGTTCACGCGACAGAGCAACGCAAAAATCTGCCATTTCATCTTTAATTTTCGCGTTTTGCTAATGACCAAAAATTACGGTATTGGGGCAGGTAACTAACATGTGGGTGAACAGGCGCTGATCGTAAAAATGAATTTATTGCCCATGTGATCGAGCAATGAAGAGCTCTTCTGTTTTGTCTTTAATTTGTCCATGCAAAGTGAATTAGATTGGAGGCGTTTTGTCATTGATCAAGAGTTACGAAATTGAGACAGGTAGGTGACATGGTAAAGCCAGGTAAAGATTTTAAAAGTGAAATAATGGTTTATTTAACCGACCGAGACAAGGTGTATGGGTTGGCCTTTCGCTCAATTAAGGTCAAAATTAGATTTAAAGAAGCTAATAAGAAACCCATAAAGCTTACGCAGGTAGTAATTTGAGAGACGGCTGCAGATCCATTTACCTCATTTCTCGTCAATGTTAGTAATTGCAAAGTGAGGTTATGATCTTTTACATTTTTTTTACTAAGCATCTTTTTCAAGTAAACATCGGGGCATTATGGCACATGATATTGTAGGGTATTCGAAACTCTTTTCGACTTCATTACATGTTTTAAGTTGCGTTTTTTCTCTTCCTTTTCGCTTTTTTCACCTTTTTTTTCGTGCGCGCTGTCTAACAATAGCCTGAAAGCCTTTTCGGCTATGAATGGTAAGGTAGGATATAAAGAAAGAATGAGAAAGAGAGGATTTTTAAATATTAACAAAATGCGTATCAGTCCGTCTGACCATCTCCCGGTGTACATGCACAAACGTATAACGTTTATTATTACCCTCGAAGTCAGTTGTTGTGGTTGTTTGCAGCTCGTGTTGTTATTTTGTTTTTTGTTTTTGTTTTTTTATTATTTTATTGCGTTTGTTATTATTTTGGTGGAGGATTAAAATGATCGGAGCTGTATCCTTTCCTCTGATATTATGTAAAAGTTAAAACGTTGCTCGTTACGTTATTTCGATTGTTTGCTTTCTTTTCATTCTTAAATGCATAAATTTTCAATTCGTTATGTTTCGTTAGATTTAAAAGAAGAATTAAAAAGTTTTATTTATACGTACGCTTGTATTGGTACAAGCAAATTACTGTTTATTTAATATTTTTTTTCTTCGAAACAATTTTCCTTTTTTTGCCTTATTTTTGTTTTTCTTTTTCTTTGCACATAGAGAGTTGTAAGAAGAATTTTGAAATGAAACATTTCGTATATATATTTTCCAATTAAAGGATGATATCATGGTGAAGTCTCGTAATAATTGTAGGGAATTAGTGGTTGTCTTGTCACTACTTGTTGTAATGATATGTTCGTTTGTTTGCTTCTTGTTTCATTGCAAGTGGAATAACAGTTTATTTCAAATACATATGTACTTTAATTGTATTTATATATGCGTGTCTTTCTGGCTGTGTTGGGCGTTTGTCTATTTGTAGTTTGTTTGTATGCGTAACTGACAGGAACATGCTGTATATGTGGCAATTATAACGACAACACAAATTGTTGGGCATGTTCTCTGTCGCACATACACATGTATACTTTTGTAAATACCTATGCGCATTATGTTTATATGTATCTATCTATCTATCTATCTATCTACATGTGCATATATATATATATATATATATGAGTGTGTGTGTGTGTGCATGTATATGCATATGTACCAATGTACGTATTCAAGTTTCTATGGATATATATATATGCACATATTCAAAAGTACACCGCAAAATACATGCAGTAATGTACCAGGAAGCGAACGCATGCATCCCTTTAGTCTCTATGGTAACTCAAAACGCCTGCAAACACATACATATATTGACTAATTACATTGCCATCATCATTAGGCTTAACATCATAAAGATGTTTAAATAATAGTTTTTGAGCAATTCTTACGTAATAAAAAAAATGAATGAAAATCAAAATAAATCAAAAAATACGAAATGTAAGTTTAAAACGAATTTTATTCACCTACATTTGTCTTGTCCTTTTTTTTTTTTCTTTTGCATTTGAAAGAGCAAGAGGTCTGCCCGAAAAGACATTCTTCTAATAAACGAATTATAGATCCCATGGTTTTCTTTATTTATGCGCTAATATATGTTTTCTCGGTCTATTTCTTCTCTTACACTTAGGTCTCTTCAAAGGCCATTAAGAGGCTCACTATGCCCTAACGCGATTCAGATTTAATTTTCCAAACATTCTTAAAAGTTAGCTAACGCAACTTAATCTAAACTAAATCTAATCTAGTCAGAGGCACGTTTCCTTTATTCGGATAAATCCTAGTACCGAGTAAAGGGTCCGAAAATGAATTAATTGCATTTACTCTTTAGCTCTGAAAAACGAGTAAAAATCGCCTCGCTTAATACAGCTACTCATATAACGACGAAGGCGCTATATGGGAACTGGTTGGGAAAGTAGTTCGATTCGAAACATTCTCAATAAAGTCCGTGGGCAAGAACATACCGGCGTATTAAATATCATCAAAATATCTCAAAACATCCTGCCTGTAGGTTCAACGCAAGAAAACTAGGCGGACGGATGGACAGACAAGTTTTAATAAATGATATTTCTATCTCAAATCCTTTCGGTTTTCGGTAAAAGCTTTTAAACTTTTATCCAAAATGTGGAGACCGGTCCGGTTATGTTTCCCATTTCATTTCAATTCAATTGAATTTTTAGCTGTAATTAATTGCAAAGCTTATAAAAGCCAAATCCGTACGTAGTCACATAGTTTAAGTGTGTTTGAATGTTCGAGCACTTTTACAATTAAATTATAGTAATTACAGTAATTATTAAAATCGCAAGCCTTTTACAAAGCTTATGAAAAAACATATAGTAAATAAGAAGTCATTGTAAACACGTTCTTATAGGTTACTCAAGGTAATTAATGTTTGCTTAAAGAGGCTAATGCCTAACTGCTAACAGCTGTAATATGTGGCGGGATATTATTCCAATGACGAATGGAGGATAAAACGAATGACTTTTCAACGACTGTGATACTTAGGAAGTGATTGACTATTTAGAGACTTCTATCGGCTGTGCTTGCTATTGATTGCCAAGAAATTAAGAATATTTCAATTATTTGAAATAATGAAAGCACTGGACAACAATCTGACAGGTCCGCATGCAAAAAGGCAAGAAAACGACTTTTCTAAAGGTTAAAGAAAACAAAAATATTACGAAGATTGAAAGTTAAGAAATACTCGGTACATAGGCAAACTGCACGATGTGCGAGATTGAATGAATACTACCGGTTACCGGAGAAGGAAAGTTTCAAGATTTCATCCACTTTAAGTTTTACCCAGCAAGACAGCTTAATATTATTTGTTATTCCCTTCGGGAGAATCGAAAATTTCTGAAGAAGATCCACTCCGCGTGGAAAGCATCAATTTTTAAGAAGTTGGAATAAGTTCGATATTTCAACAAATCCAGGGATAAAAATTCGTATAAAGATACCAGAAGCGCGATAGTCTGGCAGGCTTATAGAGATGTTGCGACTCCAAATACTCCAGAGTAGGCGAGTAGATATGCATCGCGTTTACCAAGCCGTTGTGCGCGGATTCAACTCTTCGTAGGCCGTAGCATACTTCGATGTAGCTATAGAGCGTGTTCAGTAAAAGCACAACATTTACCGGTTTAGGGCAACACACACTAGTCTGTGGCCACCATTGACCAGGCATGTTTATGCCGATTAGGTAAGAATCGCGACTCCCAAGTCAATAATTCAATGGTTCAATGGTTCAAATTCCAAGTGCATTAAAGCTTGCTTTGGTCCTTTGCTTTAGTGAGTAATGAGCTGGTAATCCTTACTTGGGGACGTATTTCCTAGGCAGCAATCTCTGCCTATCTCTTGCTCTATTTGTTCCCTCTTCTTTCAGAATATCAAGGCGCTCCGCGTATAGGTGACGTGCCACGGGGGACACCTCCTTCGAGGACATTCCATGAATGATTGATGAAAAAAAAAAAAAATAAAAAAGGGAACCGCAGAAGAGAATAAAAAGAGTTCCATAAAAGTCAACGAACCGACTACCTTTACGGATTATCAGATGAGCTTCTGTATCGAAGAGTTCCGTACTGTTTCTTTTTCTATTGTTTTTGAGCTTAACTACTTTACTGATCATGAAAGTAATTAATTCTTGCCTCCCTTTTGCAACTTTTGAAGTTTTTTTTACCGTTTTCACTTTACTTTTCCCCCTTCGATAGCCATTAAAATATAATAGCAACTAATAACTTTAATAATTAAATATAATTTACAACCTATTTGTTAAAAATAGAAAACTCAGTTCAAAAAATTCATGTTGGAATTCTTTGTACATAAAAATTGATTATTGTAACCTTTTGTCGCTGCTGATATGCATTTGAGATCATGTAAGTAGCGGCTTGAAGTTGCCCGATAAATACAAAACAACATGAAACGTTTAGTATATCTCTTAAATTAGTTGCGCTGGAATCAAAGTGTACGTACATACGGTAATGAAAGTATTTTTAGTTTCCTTGGCATCGCATGATGCATTTTTGAATTTTGCAAAAGTCTTTGTGTGTTTGCATGACAGTCATCCTTAAACAATTCAACTAAAACTGTCTGTTAAAATGTAAGCTGCCAGGCATGCTGCTAGACAAACCCATCATTTGGATAGATATTCAACAGAAGTAGAAGCTGGCAGTCATTGTCTCTCTGTCTCTCTGTCTCTCTCTCTTTGTAGTAATGACTACGTTGTCTACTTTTTTGATGACTTAAAAATAGTAATTTTATACGTTTGGATATGTGAGTGCGTTTGGTTGTTTTTTTTTTTTTTTTTTTTTTTTTCTTTTTGTGTTTTTAATTTTCGGCATTTCTGAGATTTTTTTTTCATATTTTTTTTTTGTTTTTTTATTTCAATTGGTGTGCATGTGTATTGTATATGATTAGGGTTGTTGCAAGATCACTACCGCCATGTCTGTACGATAAAGGGGCGTATTTAGTGTCATATTTAAGATTTTTTATTAACTAAAGGAACGTTTTGCTTGTTCTTGAGTGCAACGGTGCTTGCACATGTGGGAATATTTTATGCAATTCAAGAAGAAGCTACTTTTAAAATGAAGCCGCAATTCCAGGTAAGGATGTGGTACGATACTGTGCAAATATTAAATAGGAATTCTTCCACATGTGCTGTGTGTGTGTGTGTGGTAGAATGTAACAAACATCAATTAAGGATCATCATGTCGTTCTTTAAGTAAGAGGAGTATGCGTAAAATTTCATTTCCCTTTGCAATGAAAGAACCAGAAAAAATTGTCAACATTTCTTCTGCAGCCAAAGGAAAACGAATCGCTTACTTGGTATCGATAGGAAATAAACGCTTAACCCATTCGAGACCAATATGCGAGACCGTATGCGGAACGGATTTTCGTGGTTATATAAAATCGATTGCGCACTCTTTGTGCGATGACAATGATGAACAATTGTTAGTCTTTCTGAGTAAAGTAATTGTCGAGATAAGACTTGTTTTGAATTTGAAGAAAGATCTGTGAAATGTTAAGTCAGGAGCATCAGGAATGCGGGAAGTAACCCGTGATGGTTTCATGCTTGCACGAAATGGAAAGAAAACCCGTTAGTATGGATACTGATAGAGACTTGAGAAAGGAGGAAAACGTGAATATGGATATTGAACACTTAGATGATATACAGGATCAGGTCTTTGAGCTAAATGATTGGGATGATTGTGTGTGAACAGGACATTGAAGGTGTAATTGAACATCATGAAGGTGAACTTATTCTCTCCAAAGGCTACAAGACGGAGGTACTCGGTACGATCTTTTTCATAATACCTCCCTCTCTCTAACTGTGAATGAGACAAAAAAGTACGAGAAAATTATTCGAAGGCAGAAATGAATAACTCTTGGAGTAAGAACGAATAATTTTCTTTGTTGTTGTGACAGAAACTAATAAAAGAAAACAATTTCTATGCAAGCGTAATGCGAATTGATTTACAAATTGTTTGATTTCTATAGTAAACAATATAAGCAAGAAAAGATTCCAACCCTGGCGACCGTCTTCGAAGAAGTTTACCAGCTCGTATAGGTTAAAAGGTACACCTTCCCCTCTCTTGCTTTCTGCTTTGCTTTTACCCTCTTTCAACTATAGTAAGTTCCCTAACAACTTTAAAGAATTGTTGTTAACTTTATGTTGACCCGTTCACTCACTTTATGCACCAAGTTCCTGTTAAGTTCCATTTTCCACAAATATTTTATTAAATTCATAATGGCTGTGTTCTGTAGGTAGTGTTACTTTGTTGTTATATCAGCTAACCTATATATTTATATATTCTGTTACGATGCATTTATGTGCGTGTGCAAGGCATTAGCAGGAGAAGCAGCAGCATATTCAATTTGAAAATGCATATAAAGCGTGATTTTATGTTTAGTTTACATTTTAGTTTAGCGTGGCATAGCGAACTACTGCTACTACTTCCATTCTATTACTTGTACAATAAACAAAACTTTTTAATGCTGCTCAAGTTTCGTTTCATTTTTATGGTTTTTATGCATAAATTAAAAATTACTCATGTTTTAGTAGTAAAGTATATTTTTTAAAAGCTTTGCGTGAAAACTTTTTAAAAGGTCGCCTTTAGATTTTTCACATTTGCGTTGCTTACAGTTTGATGTTAATGTAAGTTGGTTCGTTGATTCGTTCGTTGGTTAGTTGGTTAGCTGGTTAGCTGGTTAGCTGGTTAGCTGGTTGGTAGATGGGCGCTGTCAAAACTACTTAAAAAACAACAGATAAAACTAAATCATCAAAATGCATAAAAGAAAGACAAAAAAAAAAAAAAAAACAAGAAAGACAGGCAGGTTAGACACCAGGCCAGTAAATAAAACTGACTGACTATGTGCGCGAGCAATGCTAATAGGCTTAAGCATATTGTTAAAGTGCGTTCGTTGGCAGCGTAACAACTCTTGCAGCTTATGCAGCCGAAACCGTCTGCATTCATAATTTATTCGACGATTATAATTTACAGGAAGACATGGTAGCATTTATACGTTAAAAACATTCAATTATAGCCACGATTATCATAAAGTCGTCGTTGTTGTCAGTTTCCATTTCTCTGAGATGCATAATGAAATGAAAACTTTTGCTACGTTGCTGCACTCGTCAGCTGCAATAGCAGACTGAACTAATTTCGTTAATGCTTTTGCAATGCATAAAAATTCATTTTATGTATCCGGTCTAGGTAGGTGAGATCTGAATTCATGCCCGTAGGGAAAGGTAGGGGAGATATATTTCGATAAGAAACTAAGTATAGTATCTTCGATGGCGCTCATGTAAAGCTTGATGCGATTGTCTTTGAAAATTGACCGGACGACCAAAAGGATTTTGAAATTCAAAATTTCTATCACGAAATCTCGTTTAAAGCCTTCTTTATCACTAACTGTTTGCGGCTTGCTTTACGTACATTTCCATTCTTAGTGCGATACATTTCTCCTCTTCGGATTTAACAAAGACGAAATGCTTTAAAAATACTCGTTTTCATTAAGAGTTCGTTATATAAAAAATGCGGAGACGATCATTGATAGCTAAACAAGAACATAATGTCACCAATTATTAGTAAGCCGTGACGGTGGTGTTGATCAAATCGAATTAGGCGATCTGAGGTTTTAGATCGAAGGCTGCCGTCAAACTTAAATTTGGTCAGAAAAATGAAAAAGTGAATAAGCGACCGTCTCACCGTTCTTTTTCTTTTACAACAACAGTCTGGGCCCGACTTATTCGCAAACATAATATTTAACTTTTTAGGTTTCTTAGCTATTGCCAGGGAGGGTCAACTACATACATACTAAAGTTTCTATTTTTTTAATGTAATCAAATACTCAAATGATGTCGACCTGTGAGTGTAACAAGGTGATGTGGGAGAAAGGGGGAAGGCAATAGTAAGTGGCCGCAGGCTGGTGGGTGCGTACCGAGGTCGGTAAATATTATGCCCTTACTAACGTAGCACTCGCTGCGACTACGATCAAAACAAACTATATTGCGCTTGACGATGCAACCCTCAATCATTGACTTAGTAGTCGCGTTGCTTACCTAACCTCCCACTCAAGTGGACAATGTTGTAGAATGAGCATGAACATGATAGGCGTGCGTCCAAATTGGTAACGCTCTCTCTTTATTAGAGCTACAATAAAGTACGGTCCACTGCAGTGATATTTGAACCCGCGAGCATCGACTTGGTAGTCTCTGACGGCCACCCACTTGGGTGCTCGGCAGTAAGCCATCTTTCCATTTCATCTTAGGTATGCGCGATAGGAACTTTTCTATGGAAAGCTTGAAATTTTCACCATGTGCGTACTCGAGAAGATCTTTTCATATATAAATTCTTTATATTTTACTTTCAATGAGTTGAAAATGCCTTTCGAAAGGAAAGATCGAATCATCACGCAAACGTTTTCACGTGTAAGTCAAATCTTTAAGGGTGACACTCTAACATGGAGTCGCTGTTCTCTTGCTAATATTAGCCTCTGAACTGACCTACACTGTGAGCGTGAAAGCATGTCAAAATTTGAATGTGGAATAAATATTTCGCCACGAGAAATCTGGATATGTGAGCATTGCATCCTATAAGTATTGAAGATAGGAAAAGTGTATCGCGTGTAGGATACTTTGGAACGCAATGAATGAATGATTAGTTTGTTTGATAGGTATTTTATAAAATTCATTGCAAAATTCATTGCATCCAGCAACATAGTTACGCCTTAGTTAGCCCCTTAATTCTATAGTGCATTCGAGATTCCATTCGAGCTGCTTTCTTCGTACCTGTTTCACTTGAATTTCTCTTTGATTTTATTTTGCCTTTTAATACGATTTTTCTTTTTTAGAACAGTGTTATAAGGATTTTTTAAGAGAACTCCTTTTATTTCTTGTTCCGTTTTACAAACAAAAAAAAAAGAAGAAGAAGAAAAAGTGTATTATTATAAAAAAAAAAAAAAGTGAAGGAATTTATTATTTTTTTCCTTTAAGTAAATCCATGGGCTAAAGTGATGTGAACGGATAGGCAACTTTAACAGCTTCCTTTTTGCTTATGTGCCTATAGACCTATATAGTTATAAAAACAACTGCAAGCAAATACCTACACATATGTTTGCATATGACTTTCACGAGACTGTCAGTCTGCCAAGTGTTAGACAGTGCTAGTCGAGTAATAGAACTTAGTATTTTATGCTGAGTATCTGTCAAGTGTGAACTTTGTTTATTCACATGCATGCTTGCTTATGTACTTGTATGTATGCACTCCATGTACTTTCTATGTATTTAATGTTTAGCTGTAATGTTTGTTTATTTGTTTGTCTGTTTGCTCAGTTGCTCGTTCATTTGCTTGGGCGCGCTTCAATGTTTGCTTTCGCAACTGACAATGACGCCCAGTTGACTCTACGTGTACTTGCGCTGCTTTCAATCTCACTCTCTCTCTTTCTCTCTCTCTCTCTCCCTCTGCATTGCATCTGCATGATATAATGTTCAGTCATATGTACAGATGACATGTGTAAATATTATTTGAAATTATCCTTTGAAATTGAGTAATAGTTAGTAAAGGGTTTTCGTATAACATATAATATGTTATGCATGTATATGCAAGTGTACCCTTATGCTAAGTGAAGAAATCTAGCTTTGCCTTACTCGTATTTAGACAAAGTTGAATACATTACGGAAATCGTTTTGCCCTATCTTTTAAATAATAAACGGCATAAGTAGACAGATTTCTTAGCCAAAATTCTTAAAAATGCATAATTTTCAATATTTTGTATACACATATATATATATATATATATATATTTTTTTTTTGTTTCAACCTATTTACTAAATTTGCAATTAATCAGAAAATTACATATACATGCTCAAAATAGAAATTTGAATACAAAGTGGAAGTGATGGAATCTTTAAATAGGATAATAAGATAGCTATACTCCTGTGAAAGTGAGTCATGAATACTCATCCCTTTGATTTATGCATATTTGTATGTGAAAATTTGAAACTTTTAGTTGCTTACGCAGCTTGAATGTGGAAGCATTAAGCGCTTCTGCTTGACTCTGAGTGCCATTGACCAGTTTGAAATTAAACTCCGTCAGTGCCGACATCTCCATTACTAAAAAAAATAATTGAACGAGAGGAACTACTATAGTCGACCCTTAGACGCCCTACTCTTTTCTCAATATAAATCTTCGTTAATCTTCATGATAAGGGCCTAAATCTCTACATACATATGAAAGAGGGGCTAAAACGTAGACTGACAAGGTTCAAATTTAGCAAAAGCCTTGTTTGAATTACATATCGAAGATATTATTAATCGCTTATTCTCTTCATAAAATACTAATAAAATATTGAACAAGTAGAAATACTATAGTCGGCTCTTAGACGCCCTACACTTTGCTTAATATAATTCCTCGTTCATCTTTATGATAAGGGCCTAATTCTCTGCATGCATATGAAAGAGGGGCTAAAACGTAGACTGAGAGGGTTCAAATTTAGCAAAAGCTTTGTTTGAATTACATATCGAAGATATTATTAATCGCTTATTCTCTTCATAAAATACTGAAAATTAAACTTTAATGTCGTTTACAGGCAAATACTTACTTTCCATTAATATCGTTCTAAGGACAACTAGACCCATGTGGTGCAAATTTGGTATAATCCATATTTATGTCAAATTGCTGTTGTGGAACAATTTTTGTCGCAAGTTATTAAACTTTAGACCATTTGTCATGTGAAGACTTGTTATTCATGAATTTCCTTATAAGTGGATAAGCTTCGTAAAATGGGCTTACATGGCCCAAATTCGTTACAATTCACTTTTATGTTGTCGGCCAACTTTCGTCTTAAAGTACAAATGTGTTTGCCATATAAAGGCTTATGACGTACAGGATGCAAATTTGGCATAATTGATTTTTATTCACGAATCCCAACGTGAACTATTAAAAATTACTTCGTTCTCTCTGTCTATAGGCGAACTTTTTGTAGAGATATTTTTACAGAAGGGAGGTTGAAATATCAGACATACTCGATGAAAAATTTCCGAAATGTCATTACGAGAAAAAAAAGAAGGTAAAAACAGCAAAGTGTGCAAATGTCCAGGGAGCGATTGATAGATCTGTACACATGTGTACGCATGCTCTATGAACTCGGTTGTCGGTTATGTTACTACTACTACTGCTACTACTACTACTACTACTACTACTACTACTACTCCTAGTGAATGCATTCCACGATTTTTGTCCAAAAACTATGAAAATCGATAATGTTTTCTGCAACGACTTTTTCGAAATGAGTCTTCATATAGATGATATTTGTTAGAATATCTAAAACAATCCATTTCAAAAAATATTCATCGTGGGCCCAAAGCAGGTCAATGTACAAAATTTCATCAAAGCATCTCAACAATTGCAGCCTGGAGGTTGGACAGAAAAGTACGTAGAAAGCGACCATATAGACAGACTTGCTTAAATCGATTCAGAAAATGATTCTAATTTGATCGGTATAATAAAAAGTTGGCCTATCCTTAAAGTCTTCCTAGTATTACACACATCCGCACAAAGCTATTCTTATCTGTAACACAAGTCGAGTTAGACGTCTGATATGCTTCATTACAAATATACTCGTGTCTTTAGTAAGACTGCTAATATGGTAACCGGTAAAATTAGGGCAAATAAAAAAAGTACATGTAATATATTAAATTAAATTACATTAGTGGAAACCATCAAAGAAAAAACAAGAAGGAAGTCGTGTGCTAAACTAGGTCACTAGGATAATAAAAACGAAAATTCTTATTTCCTTCCACATGAGCAAATAAGCGATAAGCAAAAACGCTGATTAATATTTAACAGTGACCTATTGATGTTCGCTGTTGAAAGAGAAGCGAGTTCGCTGATGCGTACCTACGGTTTTTAATTTCTTCCATATGTTTCACTTGACACAATTGCAAGTACTTTTCTCATAAAAAATTCGCAAATTTCTTCATCTTTTCAAAACTGTTTGGATGTTATTGTGTAACAATAAAAAGGAAAATTTATGAGTTCAACACTTGGACTAATAAAAATCTTCCCCTAATTGATTGCGTCCGTATTTTCGCAATGAAAAAAGTATTGTTGCGGTGGACGATTTACAGGGAAAATTAAGAGACCTGAGGTTGTGGTAGATATTAAGTTTCCCCTTGAAACCAATCATTGGTTGCCTTAAGTAATACAGATTGGTTTTATAAATCGTCTTTCATCTCTCCTTTGTAATGACAGCCCAAGTTTTGTTTTTTTCTTTTCCCCTTTGTAGGATAGAATTGTTTTTAATATTTCTCTTATTTTGCATTGCTTGCCTCATTTTTATAATAATTTTTCTAAGCTGAGTGCTTGTTTGCGTTGCGAAAGTGAACAATAGAGACTTGAACTTACAGTTACAATGGCGGTTGTGTGATTAGGTCACAGGGACTTTGACTTTAACGTTTGAATAATGTTTTAGGCAACATTTGGCGACAGTGAGATGAACATAATGATGAAGGAAGGTGCCATTCTAAGTTTGTTGTGTCATAATGACACACTCGCTAGCTTAGTGGCAAAGAATGAAAGAAAGAAAGGAAGAAAGAAAGGAAGATGGAAAGAACAACAAATAGAGAAAATAAGCACTGCAAGCAACTCTTAATATTGTCTGACATGCACGCTTACATATACATATATATATATATATATAAATATATATGTATATATGTGTATATGGAAAATATGAAAATATATTTTCGTAAATATAAAAACTTTGTTGCATTTATTGTGGAGGGAATTTTAATTTTAACATTAAAACAGCAACACGCGTCAGATATAAACTCTAAGGCAACAATGTCATCTTATCATAGGGGTATGGGTAAGTAATATTTGACTCGTACACACATTCTCATATATATATCTATATATATGTATATAAATATATATATAAACATATGTATGCAAACAAATTTTCTCATTTCATTGCGCAAGTTGTGCGAGAGTTCTTTCGCCGTTGTAGCGGATGCAAAAATAAATTTAAGTGACGAAAAAAAAGAAGTCTTGCAGCAGTGAAATGTTTACATAACCTTAACTTGCTTCCTATTGTAAGCATCGAAATATTCGCTGTCAAAAAAGTACCGAGACTCACAAGAAAGATCCGAGCATTTGTCATGCTTTCCTTATAATTGCGCTTTTCAAATACTTTCTGCTTTAAGTGAAACGACTTTTCATTTCAGAGGCGCTAGTCATCGTTTCACTTATTTCATTGCAATTATTTCAGCTTGGACAGAGTGGACAGCTGTGACAAATGTGACGCTTGATTTGCAATAATAATCGAGCTTTTGAACGGAAGTGTCTGTACAAACATGAATATTGAATGTTGTTAAAGAAAGGGAAGTCTTTTTTTTTTCTTCCCAAAAAGAGATCGATAAAAAATGTCTCAAGTCATCCAACGAGATATGTATAGCAAGTTATCTCCATGTATAGCACGTTATCTTCTTGTATAGCACGTTATCTTCATGTATAGCACGTTATCTCTGTCAATTAAGAGTTGAAGGCGATATTTTAAATTGTGTTTGGAACTTACTATGTTTTCTGCGGCCCTATAAAACCGAATAGATTAGACTTTTCCAACAGTTGCCGTGATTTCATTTTAATTACATATATATTTACTGTTCTTCCGCATAAAAAGCTCTTGCTGTAATGCATAAATGCTTAGTCCAGGGAATAAGACCCGCGACTGCTAAGCTAATGGCCGCGGATTGGTATCTCAGTGCGGCAGACCATATCTTATAACTAGTAGTAGTTATCTACTTTAAATCTAGATATTCTCTAGTGTTTACTTTACCTTTTCCGCTTGCTTTTCCGATTGATAATCTTTGCTATAACGTCATAGTTTAACAACTAGAGGATAAGCTCGCTAAAAATATCCTAAACCCCATGAAACCGAACCTGTTAACTTTGCTGTGCTTTAATGATCTTCTTTATTAGTGCGAACTTTTAGCCTTAAGTGTCTTGCTGCATACGGCTGATAATGCGTAGCTGCAGCTAGTGATGAAATAAAATAAACAAAATAAATAAACAAATAAACAAATAAGGGCTTTAGAGAAATTTGTAGAGGAAGAATATGTCCTAAGGAGGTGCACATCATCGTTCTACTAGAGAATTGATTTAAGAAAAAACAAAAAAAAAAAGACTTGATTTGCAATACTTTTTTATTAGAATATGTTTGAAGCGTGTAAGCATAGTCACATCAAAGACAACAACATAATCATTATCGGCAAAATTTGTTGCAATCGCACGCTTTGATTTCACTGCACTGCAACAGCGCTGCGGCAACCACTTATTTTAATGTTTTAATTTAACTTCTTCTTCTTTACTGTTCTCGTTAGACACGCTAGTCGTGCATGTACTCTGCACTGCAATCTATGTGCAAACAATACAACTAAGAAAAAGAGGAAAAAAACAAAAGTGAAAATTCATTCAACACACTCTAGATGATGCCTTAATAGCTCTTAGCCCCCCACGGTCTTCCTTTGCATTAGTTAGTTATTATCGAAATTTCCTTTAAATTTCAATCTCTCGCTCACGCTCTCTGTCTCTCTCTTTGTTAGTGTATATATGCATGTATGTATGTATGTATGTATGTATGTATGTATGTATGTATGTATGTATGT
>KK502602.1:212036-222390 GCA_000688735.1 Glossina austeni
ACTGCACAAAATTTTAGTCGTGTTTGTCCGTACATTCTTCAATGAAGCCCGTTTAAAACCCGTCACTTTTGCGGTAATACGGCTAAGGAAATGCTGCAAAAAGACAAAAAAAAAACTTGTTAGTGACATTACATTCAGCTATGGCCGAATCTTTGACGCCTTTCATCCCATTCTTGAGTGGACGGGATTGGTATCTTCTCATTTTGGTACAGGTATCCGAGAATCGCCTATAAAATCTATGTGGACATTTTTGTCACTTGCTTTTCAAAACACAAGCGTTCTCAATTTAAGTTGTATTGTGGGAGTGATCTGTAATCAATTTGGATGAATTTTCGAAAAACCAGTCTACAAGAATTTCCAATGTTTTGTTAATCTTCGATATTTTTCCAAACTTCAAAATATTCACCATAAATATTATATGCGTCTATACACGGAGAGATGGACAGATGCTCAGACAGAGACATTTCGATGGATGCAGCATTTCATGCTAATTAAGAATATTGTAAAGACTAGTTCTTGCCAGGATGGAACCTACCGGAGTGTTTCAGGCATCCATTGGTTCTTTGATGTATTTTTTATTATATATTTTACCTCCATGTAGTTCGGAGATTAACACTACACATCCGTTTTATAAAACGTTATAATCAGCTTTCATTTTACTCATCTTAAGGAAAGAAATGCAGAAATGTAACTTATCGCAATATCGACTAACCCACACACATACTAACTACCTTACAAGGGTGTCTTATGAGGGTTTTCAGTTAACCTACTAGCGGTTTCATTCGGTTTTCTAATTCTATTTTTGATTGAAAGCCGTGTGTTATTTTGCGGAACATTTATGTACGGGTGCAACATTTCGTATCATGTTTTACCACGATTTTGCTATAAAGATAATGACGGTGGATTATTCTAATGTCTTAAAAATTTAATAGACACCTTTCTTTACTCTACGTATTATTTACCAAACGTATAGGGGCCAAGAAAGCGAACTCCACGGAAAATGGAAACAAGCAAACTACGTTCGAAATTCGAAGATCAGCTCACTTCAAGTCTTACTTTCGATTCACATTAGCTTGGCGTTGCCAATCGATAAAACTAATACTCGAAATCAAATAATCCTATTTCGAATACTTTAACCTATTTGCTTATGCGCTAGCCCGTAAGTTATTTTATCATATGGAAAATAAAGGAACAAAATGCATACAAACATTTGCATCCATTGTTCGGCGGTGGATATAGAAAAAATAGTCCTTTTCTGCGACATCTGCTGCGCCGCTAACTTACCTTTAAAAAATTTGCAGAAAATTTCGAATGGTTTAACTAAGAAATCCATTCGAACATTCGAACATTTCTTTCGAAAAAAATGGCAAGAAAATTGCCCCAAGTTTCATTCTCAAGAGTAAGTATTAGCCCTTACGACTAATCCCTGATACCTATTGCCTCAAAGCAGGATATATTTTGTTCATTATAGACATGAGATCAGTAATACTTGGTTGCGCTCTTGACATGAGATCAGCAATACTTGGTTGCGCTCTTGTTAGTAACTTATAGTCGTGGAATTGTCAGGTCGGACCATATAATAAGGCCGAGCTTGTTTACTTGCATTGACAGAACGTTTGGCGAAAAGCTTTTTTGCGCAGAGATAGATAAAATTGTTCAGTGGTGAGGAGGTTTTATCCAAGGGATCGCTTTGTAAGTGCGAAAAAATATTCAACCCTTGAACCAATCTACTAATAGCACTGAGGATAACATTACCGACCTCGGCAATTCATGTCATTTACCTTACATGGGTTTAATCGAGTGAATAATTTCGAGCTATACAGTTGTAGTTTTTCTTTTTTTTTACCTATAACTGAATTGTGAACAATGACAAAAAAAATTACAAGATAAAATTGTTGTCCATATAAGGAACAAGCAAAGAAAATTTCTGGTTGCCATTCCAATTTCATTTGGATGACATATTTGCATGTGCAGTGTTTTTTTTTTTTATTTTTATATATAATCATAATGCTTCCGTGTTCATTGTTTGCTCCGGGCAATTTAATATTTTTTTTTTTGTGGGAAAAAAAACAAACAATTGAACGCACATAAGAACTGCATTACCGACCGTTAATTTATCACAAAAACCGTGTGGTAAACTCAATTCAAGCATTTAAGCACAGCTCTGCTGGGATTGAGATTTTTTGTTGATTTCACTCGATATGTTTCATATGACAAAATATTGAATTATCCGGTGGATTTCAGCGAAAATACAAAAATTCCCAAACTAACTGACATTATGACAATGTAAGTAGACTATAAGGTTTATGCGATGATTTTTGCGCCTCAGTTTTTATACTCTACGCCAGTTATGGGATAGACATCATTAAATTTGTGCGGATGTGCGCAACATCCAGAAGGACTTGCAATAGACTCATCCTTCATTATACCAGCCATATATATCATACATATCCAGGGAGCGATTAAACTTGTCTGTCGCTCCGTCCATCTTGTTTCTTTTTTTTTTTATTATTGAGCTTACGGATATCTCTGAGGGTTTAAGGTGGATACATTACCGTGAAGGTTTAACCCCACGGTGCCCGATGGCACACAGAGTGTGAAACACTCGAACAACCCGAGGCTAATAATCCTCGCAACATACGGTGCCGAAGTCGGCGCACACGCTGCCATGAGGAAGATTAGGTCCTCGAGTACCAGACGAGATACGTTATGGTCGCATATTGAGCTTACAGTACGCTGAAATGTTTTAGCCCAAGGATCGATACTATTGAAAATGATTCGAATCGAACAACTTTTTCGACGAATTTCTATCTAACGCCATATTTTGAAACGTCATTTTACGAAAAACTGTAGGCTGATGGGTCCACTTATTTGATTTTGTTAATGTTTTTATCATTCGCGGGAAAATAGTGGCAAGTCACTTACCATTTGCTCCTATCTTCGACAAGATATATCGACGTATTCAGCCAGCTGCCGAATTGCAACAAATACCGTCCTCGTGTGGTGTTAGATCCAACCAACATCCCTTCGCAGAAATGTACGCCTTTGTAAGGTGCTTAATATGTATGAAGGGGTAAATAACCATTTGAACTGCTAAGGTGGACACGGAGAACGCCCAGAAAAGATACACGTTAACGGGATCGTAATGGTGCAATGTTAGCAAAGCGCAGAAAGTTACTTTACACACTAACAATTCGAGACACATTGAAATACTGATCGCAGTCAAAAAAATAAATGATAACATTTACGCGTGAACACCGCTGATAATTTAAATTAAACTTACGACTTACATTGAGCCTAAAGAGAAAGGCATATAAATAAGGCTGTTGTTAGCATAGCTGCTGTTATTTATTTATTTATTTATTGCCCATAAATTTTGTAAATAAATTTGCAAAGTGTGAATTTTTAATAGCTGCCGGACAGCTTAGATCATATGATCGTACGCGTTGAAAACTTTACCGCACTTGAGATTTGAACCTGCGATCACTGAATCGTTAGCCGCGATCCTTCGTCTACTTGGTTCCTCACACGGATTTGGCTGCTGCTATTTATGGTACCCGGAGTCCATGAAGCAATATTGCAGTGGGAAGAGCCTATTGCAGTGCTTTCTTGGTGGCTTTGATTAGCATAAATCGTGAGAAGAGTTTGTTTGCTTGCTCGGTGTGAAGTTGCATCATAGCAAGCAGGTGCATGATCTGCAGAAAGGTAAAGATTTTGGATGGCCCTCTTTCTTACCAGACAGGGGACATGTTCATATACAAATCGCCAGCTGGCACTAGAAGACTAGTGTTCCCGTGTGTCTTCTCCTACTCTGGGCGCTTTTGGGCGCCGTGGGCTATCTACATAAAATACCAAGACACTAGGAGAGGAATTTTTTGTTGTCAAGATGCCCACTCACAGCTAAGTCGTATACGCTAAGGAGGGTCTCTTTCATTTTGACTGCTTGAGGAATACTGACGCAGGGGCGATAGTATGTGCCGTGTGTATAAGAAAGCAGCGACGATGGGTTCTGAACGCTTTGTACGGCCTTTGAGAGGCATCGAGATGCTTGCGACAATCTTGAAAACGTGCGGATGCTACGAATAATGAAGTGCCAGAGAGGTTTATTGAAGCCCCTAATACGGAGATTGGCGTACTCACTAACGAGCGCTGGTTTACTCTTAAATAATTCGCTATGTCAGCGCACATGGAAGTGGAAGTTAACCCACAAAATAACTATTCAGATGAAGCCTGTATACAGAGCTGTTACTGTGAGTTAGCTCGACCTGCCCTGAGGAAAGACTTTGCCTGTTACCCAATCTTTTATACTTATTCCGCCAGTTGATATACAAGATCCTCTACGTGATGAGCGATTATCATACACGTTGGAAATCGCAAGCTATCTCTTGCAAAGAGCTCTATCAAGTCTATGTAAGGTCCTCATCTAATTAAACTGCTATTGTAGATGTAAACATTAACTTACGGAGGAATCTGCCGCTTATTCGAAACATGAAACCTATTCAGAACCAGAAGCTATTAAAACACGTTCATTATCAAATATCGACCGATTACGTCTTTCATTTTATTCTTGTGAATTGTTTACAGTTGTTCACAGATGGCGTTGCTTACGTTTACTTGTGTTATCGTAATTAAAAAATAAACTCAATACAAGCTTCATGTCTTCGAAGGAGATCGTCCACCTCTGTCCTCGAACTCGTGTGCATAGCAGTGATTACTAATATTCATACATTAGCAATGCAGATATTAAGCTTACAACTTTGCTTGCGCTTAAAACGCTTAAAACAAAAACCGAATCGATTTACCTCATTATAGCGTACGAGAGAAGAATTTCATCCACATAACACACTTTGAAATCCTAAACTTAGATCAAATTCTTTATTCAACTAATTTAATGCTGTAGAAAGTAGCACAGAATTCAGAAGCATTGTTAACAAAACAGCATAGCGTTCATATTTCGCTTGGCATCTGAGTAGAGAGGTGTCGGTGTATAGAAAAAAAAAAAAAAAAAAAAAAAAAAAAAAAATTTGTGGCGATATCCTTTACAGTTGTGTCCTTCAAATGAAAAATTCCAGTCTCTATATGCACTGAATATAACGTAAATGCATGCTTAACATAGTTGCACATAAAAGTTCAATTTCAATGATTTTAATTTATGTCAAAATTTTACTATAAATCGATAGGCATAACTCAATAGCAAATAAACAATAGGATTATATTAGCTTTGTTACGGTAGTTAGGTAGAAGGATTTTATTCTTTCTCTCTCTCTCTCTCTCTCTCACTCATCTATAAATGCTATGGGTCCATTATAATTAAATAAATCTGTTTAATTGTTGTAAAAGAAATGATGCACACGTACATAATACTAAAGTACATGTTTGCTCTACTCATTATGTTATTATTATCGAAATGCAATCGAGCACAACATTCATATAAATATAAAATTAAATAAAAGGAGAAAAAAGCAGAATTTCTCCAGTAAACATAAACTACGTAAGAAAATTAAAATATGTGTTAGGACGACTTGTGGATACTTGACTTTGGAAGAAGAAAATTACATAAATTGACAATATATATATATATATATATATATATATATATATGTGTAGCTTTTAAAGTAAATAATAGAAAAGATAAGATTTGTTTTTACCTCGCCAAGCCGAAGTGAAGATCAAAGGATTTGAAACACGTTAACTGCTGTAGTGTGCTCCATATGTTCACTTCAACGCTGCCATATACGAACACTTAATAATGATTTCTGTGAAAATGACTGCCCAGCAAATTAGTGAACTCTGCCTTATTTTAATATTTTTCTTCTTCTCCTAATAATTGTTTTCTTTGCGGAAATGCAAGCACGTTTCTAATCAAATTATGTTCGTTCTGACACTTGCTTGCATCATACGAAACTTGTGAACAGTACATGGGTCAAGTTCGAGTTTTCTGCTTTGATTTTTAAAGTTTTCATAAAAAAAAAAAAGGAAAATCATCGCAACGAATGGAGGGCTGGCTTTAATTGCCCGCCGCTGTCAATAAAGAGCATATTTATTGTATTGCATCATGTCTGGCTATCTGCATGTTTTAAAAATGAGTTACGTAGTGTGCCCCTATTTTCGAATAACTGCTTTAACTGCATGCCGACCATACGCATATAAATGTCGATATTTATATATGTTAACACAATTTCACCAATAATTGTTAAACATTCAATAATTTTCTCTGTTGTCTCTGTGTGTGCGTTGTGTGATTTAACATCAGTACCAGCAATAACAATATTATTCCCAAAGGCTCATTTTCTGGATAAACTATAAAATATGTTAAATGAGCAATTAAACTACTGGTGCACTGGTAGCTTGTATATGCATTTGCGTACATACATATATATATTTATTATGTATTCATATTATATTGTTATGGAGCATCATAAAATTTGTTCATTTATACATATATATATATACATATATATACATATATATACCGCAACAATTAATACTCCTTACCAACAAGTCTGGGTTATTTTTTTTAAAAAGCTTTTATTTCAAGTCCACTTGAAAAGTAAGAGAAAATATTCATAATAAAAAACAAAAAAATTGGATTTTTATACTCAAAATAGGGGTTCAATTAAATATTTATACTTCCAGTGTTCGTGCAAATCTCATGGATATGCTAGATGAACCAACTAAACATTAGTTTTTTGCTTTCCTAAGTCGAAGGTGCCGCGACAGTGTATTTCTCTCCACTCCTATGTCGAGCTGCAGTCAACCTTATGTTATACAAAATTAAATCGAAGAGAAAATTGTCGAAAAAATCGTCCAGTGTTACTATCCCCATTACTCACATATTAATCTTAATCTCGTTCCATCCAAAACCCCAAAAAATCAACGTCGAGAAAATCGAGTTCGAAACATTTACAAGGAAGAATCCGCCTCGGGCATTACATTGCAACGGGCCAATGGACCTTGTAGAACTCTGCTCTTTCAATTTGCAGCTATGGGCAAAATCGTACGATTACTTACTTCCTTCTGAATGCCGACAGCTTTTCAATACGCGAAGACTCGTTTTCAGAGCGATCTAATCCTACGCACATCTTTAGAATGCCTGGAGAACGTAATATCAATACAATAGTCAATGTTATTAAAGAGACCAGACTGATCATCTAGTGTGCCTTTAAAAGAAGAAGAGCCGATAGTCTTGGCTGTTAGTGCTTGTCCCACTTTTTTAGTCTTACAATTTATCTCTTTCCCACTATCGTCTATAGTTAACGACTTTATTGAAAACTATATCGCATATGAGATTTGAGTCCACGATCATTGACTTGTTAGTCGAGATCGTTTGCCTACTCGATCACTCAGGCAGATAAAATATAACAATAATTTTATTATTGTTATTATAATTTTATAAAAAATTTTATTTTTTCAAACGCTGTTCCGAATACTTGAAATCGTAAAACTTGTTACACATCGCTTTTCCAGGGAAAAGTTATTGGTAGGTATGAGCAGCCGAGTAGGTGAGAATCACGACTACCAACACTCAAGTCTTTATTTTGGTTGTAGTTATTATGAATGCCCCGTCGGTGAAGGCATAACACGTACCGCGCGTACAGCTTAGGCACACACATCAACCTGGCCGCGAACTCCATCTCCCTACTTCTTCCTCTTTCCGCTTTTAATTTTGATCGTCACCATGTTCCACGAACGTTCGGTTGTATTATAAAAAAAGAAGAAAGTGGCATATCAATATCGTTTAGCTACGTCCGTCCGGTAAATCCTATCCTTTTTATCTTAGTAAAAAACGATAAAAGAAAAGAAAAAAGAAAAGAAAAAGTTGAGATTGCAAAAGATTAACATAAAATATTAAATTTTGTTGTTCTAAGAACGTAATGGCCTTGATGAAAAAACAAATTTGTTTTCTCTTCTTTAAAACGAAAATTTTGATTCTTTGCATCTGTCATTGTTTGAGCGACTTGAAGGTAATTGATTAACAAAATTCATTTTCCATTGATCCTATTTAACAGCATCGCATAACTTTCTACGATGTCTTTGAACATTTTGCTCGTTTTCAAACTCAACAGCTGTTAGTCCTGCATTCAGTCCATTTATTGCTTATTGTTGCCGTCAAACGAACTTTCATTATTGTTGCCAATCGGTGTGTAATGTGAATTTTATTTCTTTGCAAGTGTTACGAGATGTAAACATTATTCGTAATCGAGTTTTTCTTTTTTATTTCGAAAAATTACGCAAATTTGAAACGAATGATGACGGGTAACCAACCTATAAAGCATTTATTAACTTATCTAACAAGAATACATAGCTAGGAAAAAAAACTACTACGCTTTGAAGGCCTAATAAAGGCAGACATTATAAAATGCAATGTATTTTCAAAGGCAAAAAGACTTGCATATCTCTACCCAGTTTCCTAAGGGCAAAGGGCCAAAGCAACGAGCAAGGGTACACTAAGTGTGTATAGAAAGAGCTGGGGTAGATCTAACGATTCAAAATCGTTTTCTAAATCTATCTAAGCTTGTCTGTCCGTCTGTCCATCTCGTTATTTTTTGTGTTGAACCTACAAGTGATCATTTTTGAGATGAAATTTAGTGCGCCGCCATGTTTTGGCCTAAGAACGAAAGCTATGCAAACTGGCTCGGATCAGACTTTTACCATTATTTCCCTTATAGGATCGTATTTTGAAGAGCGAAGTGGTGCGACCGTGTCCAACTAAAATATTTGCGTTTGTTACCTCCTAAAATAAAAGAATTGAAAGCTCATGCAGTCATTATTTAAGTGCACGGAGACAATTGGCTTTCATATCTTTAAATATGATCCTAACTAGCGTTACGTGTTTTAAAAGCTAAGGATAGAATATTTTCAACGAACCAATAGTTTTACGGAATTGTCATTCAAACTGGATTTGGAAAACATCTTTAAATTCCTTCGCAATAGTAGACGAGAATCTTTTATGTACAGTTCGTAGATGATGATGATGATGATGATGGTGGCGATGGTCATAATCAACTTTAGTAAAGGTACTTAAGTTTATCATTTCTACGACGTTTCACACTGTTTTTCATTGTTCCACCTGTGATTGTTATGGCATTTCCGTAGATTTTTTTCACTTCTGACTGACATGAAAACTTTTTTACTTAATTTTGTTTTTCAACTAGACAGAAATTCATTTAAAATTTATGATACAAAGAATTGTTTAACATCACTATGCAGTCAGAGAACCTTATCATGACTTGTTAGTTTCTATAAATGCTTTAGAACAAACTGTACACTTACATATACATATATATGTATGTACACATAAGTATGTGTGTGTGTGTTTGTGTGTGTGTGTATGCGCGAGTGCATGATATCTGTTTGTATCTTTTCTAGTCATTGAAAATAAAACTTGTGTTAGTTTTTGTCTTTCGCGATATTTTATTTATATTTCTCTTCTCTTCTTTTCTTTTTCTTTCCTTTGTTTTGTCTTCCTTACATCAGTGTTCGGGTCGAATAATCATATTAAATGAAATGTTTTGTAAGGACATTGTTTCGGTCTTTAGTTCCCTAGGTAACTATGTTAAATAGCTAAAGGCTATATAACTGCCTTAAGAGAAATAAAAATTATTAATGATTGTTATTATTGTTGTTGCTTTTGTTTTTAATTTTTTTCTCTCTTGTCATTGTTTACATAAAAGAACAAAAATATCCTAAAGAGAAATTGAATATTTTATATATACAATTCATTTTCTTTGCATATATATATATATATATATATATATATAAATATATATTATTTTAGGTATTAAATAGAGAAAGAGAGAAGAAAAGAATTCATTTTATTTATTTTCCGGTTGGATGAGTAGAAAGAAAATTTATGTTGTTTATGGGCCGACATACCTGTGCTAGAATAAAAAGCATAAAATGAAAGAAGAAAAAAAAAATATTTAATTAAAATTGAAATGAAAAAGATGGATTAATACTTAAAATACTTTCTTCTTTATACTCGAGAAGAATGTTTTTAGTCTATAGCAACTAAAAACACTATTTTTCACTTCTAAAAACGAATTGTTATTGCCCCTAAGATATTAGAAAATATTTCCGTTTTTTACATGTTTCTCTTTATACCCTACAACACTTACGTTAGAAGGGTACATTAAGTTCGTGTGGATGTATGCAAAACCCAGAAAGATTTCAGAAAGATCCAATTTTTATTATGCCAACCGATTCAAAATCAATTTCTGAATCGACTGTAGCGTGTCTGTCCCTCTGTCCGACCGTCTCTCTGTTTTGTATCCTTGTGTTCTACCTACTGTGGAGGCATTATGATTCGATACAAACGCTATTGAAAACAGTTCGGATCGAGCCAAAGTTTTCG
>KK502602.1:237254-263652 GCA_000688735.1 Glossina austeni
AAGAAAGCGTGAAAACATCGTTTTGAAGGAAAAGTCTGGAAAAAAACTTTTTTTGCGCTCTCTGTTAGCTATGAAATGAAGATTCTACATATGAAGCTCACATGCTATGTAGCGAAAAAGTGTTGTTCATATAGCACATACACATTTACGAGTGCTTAAGGTTAGGATAAGGTAACCTACAAATTTCATATCCTAGTTCAAGGCTATGCTTTGCTATTCGCAATATTGGGTGATCCTGAAAAGCAGTTGAGAACTACACCGATTTCTTAAAGATTGGATAACAAGCTGACGCGGTTTGTATTTCTGCCTAAGAACACCTTTTTTTGGTGACGCTTTAGTGCAAACTGGAACAGCTCCACCTGAAACGAGCTATTGTTTTATTGACTTTGAAGGTCCACGTTAAGCATTAGGTCTATTTCAGAAGCTAAAAGTGTAGACTTGAGACTTTAATTTAAGTTATGCTTGCAACCTAAATTTAATTTAATAAATATTTAGGTTCAAAGCGAATGATTTTCTCTCACAATTTATTTTCTCTCGAGTGTGTGTATATACGAGTTTGTTTGTCTCTTTCTTTCACGATCCCGTATTTTGAAGCTTTGAGGGAATGAAAAGTTATTTCGGAATTCCAAATCAAATATATTTGAGTTTCTTTTGAAGATGCGAATTTTTAGAGCACAATATTTGATCTCTACAACAAATACATGCAGACCTAACTTTGGAATGCTTCATAAAACTGAATGGAGTTTAATACGATTTTCATTTCGTTTGAATTTTCTTTTATGCTACCGTTCCCTATATTCCAGGTTTAGGTCCTAGAGAGTGAGTGTCGAACATCCATCACCATCGTTAAGCATTTATGAAAACAACTCATATTTTTTCATCGGAGACATGATGAATGTCACTTGCGGTGTCTATTTGGCGATTTTCTCTTTTCTGGTCGTTTGATTTCTAACGACTTAAGTTTCAAATCAAATGTCGTTTAACGAATTGCGTGTGCGACGCAGTGCTCTGAAATGATAAGTGTTCAGGTCAACCCTTTCACGTTTTATTAAACTTGATCTGACGCAATTGCGAGCTGCTTCGGACTACGAATCATAGATGAATCGCCAAAGATATAAGAGATCGAATATTGAAATTGTTAACTGAATTGAAAATTTCCAGCTCTTGACGTATTCGTATCGAATCTCTTATGCTCCTGGGTATTTCAAAACAGAACATGCTTTAGGAACGACTGCAATTGCAAATCTCTGTTATAGCTACAATCAAATTAGTAATCGGCAATGGTTTTTTCTATATAAAAGCTAAGTAAATTTGAGAACAACTATTCAGTTTTGGTTTTACACGTTTCTTATAAAGCGAATCAAAACTTATTTACCGAAATGTTTAAACGCAACGCATTATTACTGCCTTAATACTTTTTGCGCTGGCCTTAGCTTACGGTATTTGATTCTACGTTAAATCGAGCTGAGGTTTTCTAAGCAAAACATGTGCTTTCAGATCCCTGCAGCAAGACGCAAGTATACTTAAAGTGTGGACCCGCTTGCCCGCCTAAATGTAAACCTTATCACGAAAAGCAAACGTGCCCGAAGATTTGTATTGAAGGCTGCTTTTGCAAGGATGGCTTAGTGTTAAATAAACAAAAAAAATGTGTTGACCGATTCGAATGCATAATTGAAAATGGAGGTTAAATATTTACTATCAGTTATCAGTTATTTATATATATAATTGTGCATATGATTTTAAATAAAGCCTACTAATGTCTCGTTACTCTTGACGCCATCTTTCGTTCCGAGATGTCTGGGTATCAGAAAATCGACTAAAGCTAATGTTACATGTGAAGAAAATGACTGAAAATAACCCTTTGTCGACTCTTGTATGGATATTTGTGGACGGCACAAGTTGATCTCGCAAAGAAGTTTTATTCGACTCAGGGCCGAATTTTTTATAATCACCTTTAGCTTGCATTGGGTAATAATCTATAAAATTTGTTATACGAACGGTACGCATAAAAGATATTCGCGCAATTTTTCCTCTCTTGTTGTTTACTGTGATAAGTACATATGTACATTGTCCCCGATTTTACCCTACGCTACTCGTGGCACAGGTTGTACAGATTGATGCGGATGTATGTAACGCCCAAAACGTCTTTTGTTATATCGATTGATTCAGATTCACTTTCTGAATAGATCAAAGCTTGTATGTCTCTCTGTCCGTTTGTTCGTCCGTGTCCATTTAATCCTGCAGGTTGAAGACCTACAATGGCAATGGAACGAAGTGTTTTGATGAAAGAACCCATTGGATTTTATCGCTTTTTGGACCGCTCCCCACCGTTTTCTATTGAAAAGTCGCTATCTGAAAATAAATTGGAATTTTCAAAATTCTTTGATAAAAATCGTGAAATCTTGCTATTTCGACATATAAAATTCAAGTGAAAAATTTAGATCGGATGGACCTCGTCCTATAGGACTTTTTCTTCGAAAAATAAGCCTTTGCACGGCAAAGCGGAGTGATTTTTAATAATATTTCAGGATGAAATCTGCCTCTTAATCAATTTTGGACCATGCAGGTCTATGTTTGCTTGTTGGAGTGTTAACCTTGACATAACAATTGAACTGGATTTTCTTTGCAGAATGACTATGCATTTCTGTGCATATGGAAACATATGTAGAAGTGTTTCATCCTCTTCGGAAAAATACCATATTGCGAGTTCTTTTATATGCCGGACTTTGCTGTCAGATGTGATTCTTTTGTTTCTTTTCAAATTCCCACATGTTGAGCTTCAGAATTTGATTTTGAAGCAAACGTGCATGAAGCGAACATTAGAGTGCTTCATAAGACCGAATGCTCTGTTTGGCTTCTATTCCTCCTTAGTTCAATTTCTTAAATCGAAATAAATTATTTCTCAGTTTAGAAAAATAAATCAGAATGAATCTTGGTTGTCTTTACTTCACGCGCAACTTTGCGTTCGTCATAGACACGTCCGACACAATACATCAATATCGCGCTTTTTTTCTTTCCGTGCGCCTGCTTTCGAATAAAATGATTTAGTCGTTTGCTAAAATAATTCCGATGGCTTAAATTGCTATCAATTCATCAAATGGACAGGTGAACAAACCGAACACGCTACGCCAATTTAGAATTCACATCGATGACGCTCTGAATGAGAAATTGGGACGATAAAATAGTATGAAGCTCTGCTGATAAGTGTGTGTAAAAAAGAGCTGCAATGACGAACCACTCCAATAAATAGTTTCATACTCCCGCATTTACTTTGCAATACTCAATGAGTAATAGTTTTGACCATTAATGATATTTCTTATAAATACTCGATGTTATTGGAAATAAATGTGCAGTAATTTTACGCTTTTCTTATAAAGTGGGTTAGGAACTATTTAAAAAAAATATGTTGAACTTAAGTTTAATATTAATATTTTTAATTACTCTCTCAACACTGATCAATCTATCCCGGACAGCTTCAACTCCAAGTGTGTAATTTTGCGTTACAGTCGGCTTAAGATGTTTAAGAAAACCGTGCTTTCAGGTTACTGCGAGGATAGACAGGTTTACTTAAAATGTGGACCCTCTTGTCCAGCAAGATGCAGACCTTATACCCACGAAGAGTGTCCGCCGGGTTGCGTTGAAGGTTGCTTTTGCAGGAAACGATATGTGATGAACAGAAAACAGCAATGTGTTGACAAAAATGCTTGCTAGTAAAATAAATGATGGCAACTATTAAGTGAATCAAATGCTGTCAACTTTTACTGCTTAACCTAATACGAACGAAAAAAGCCTAACATATCACTCAATAAATTCATAGGACGATATGCGAATATTGAACGACTATTGACGAATCGATATGATTTTTAGATAACAACAGACTTCAAACGAAATATCTCAGAATTTCCTTATATTTCCCGTAATTAGTTTGCAATTTTCAAATTTCTTAGTAACGAAACGATGTTTAGATTTTTCGATTGTCTTGAAGATTACAAAAGCAACGTCACTAAAACAACTGAACTGAACTGAAATAGATTCGTCATCCTGCGATCGTGATGGCTCATGTGTTATATACGACGATATCTACAAACACACAAGCACATTCTAAAACCTAACAGTACATGCGGCTGAAACGTATATTCTTCACTTAAACGTGAAGTTTCTTACACCAATTTTTTTTTTTTTTTGAAAGAATGGATTGACCAAGAAAAAAATAAGACCCTATCACACCCTAGTGGATGTGTGCCCAATCGGCAAATATAATTCCCATACCGACTGAGCATTCGCTATAGCTCAACCGCATTGATATTTAAAGTCTCGAACACTGACTTGGCAATCGTGTCTCTTATCCACTCAGCTTCAGCGGTAGCAGTTAAAAGTTTTGGCAACATTTATACCAAATCTATAATCGAATTTAATCTTGACTGTTTGTTCGGTAGTCATTTTGGCACCGATGCAACAAACAATGCGATGTATTTAGCCGCATAACTATTATAATAGTAAGCAGATGAGGTTTCAACGAAAGTGATAAATAAAAATAAGTCTGCTTATGTATGTTTGATTTTTATTTACTTTTAATAGAGGATCGGTGCAGGTCGACACCTTTACCTTCGCCTGTAGAAAAACGTATCACTTTCAAACAGTGCTGTCAACTTTAGAGCAAGAAAAGAACGCCTTATTAGACCCTACAGCACTTGTTGTACGGGCGTATATAGAGTTTGGGCGCATGTGTGCAAAACCTAAAAGGACGTGAGATAGACTCACCTTTTATTATGGCAATCGAGTCAGAAACTGATTCTAAGCTTGTCTGTCCGTTTGTCTGGTTTGTTTTCTTGTTTTCAATCCAATTGTTTGTGATGAAATTTGTTAAATCGACATCTTTTAGCCCAAGGATAAAAGCTATTGGAAATGCCCACATTTTCGACCAGTTCCCATATTACGGCTTACCTTGAAAAGTCGTTATATGAGTAACGGTAGTCTGTTGTAGGGTACTTAACTGTTGGTCGTGGTCAACTATAGTGTTTTTACTTGTTATGTGTTTTATTTTTCTTTCTTTCGTCACCCTTGATGGTGACCACGACAATTGTCGATGACATCGAAAGCAAAGAATTATGCGACCTGATCTTGAGAGCAACTAAATTTTGGGCACTCGTCTTGGCCAAGTGATAGGCAGGAAGATCGGACTGATGTACATTTCAGTCTTTGACATTATAAAAAATGTTATATACACCCTGTATTAATAGAGCCCTGAATGAATTGGGAAGATAGATACGATTGTATGTGTGTGTGTGACTTTATAAATTTAAGAAAAATTTATAGAAACATTTTTAGAATTAAAAATAACTATATTCAGTTGTCGAATAAATTACTAAATCCATGTAAATGTCAAGAACGTCTTAAGAAAACTAATACATGGCTAAAGCATTTTACGTCGAAACTGAATGTTAAGCTGATTCAGATTTTTAAAAAAAAAAAAAAAAGATTACTAATATGTTTTATGTGGAGAATAAAAACAAAAAGAGGGCGAAAAAAAATAAATGAATAAATGAAACTGAACGAAACACTTACTGCGGATAATGAACTGAGTTTACATTGAAATCAATTAAAGTACGATATCACCTTGACACTTCATTAACATATTTATCTCAAGCATCGTGAATGCGGTCGCTGTCGTTATTGTTGTAAAAGAAGGAGGCTAAGATGAAGACAAACGAAAAGTTATAAAACAACAGAAATGCATTTTCACAATTGATTCTAAAAGAAACTAAAACGGAGTCAAGTAAGCGAGAACAGAAAGAACTACAAAAACAGAGAGAGAGATAAAAAAGGAAAAAAGAAAACAAAAAAAAGAAAAAAGAAATAAAAACAGACTTAAGATTAAAAACGATACAAACGTCTGGCTGAGATTTCTTTTAATGGGTAAGAACTGTAAATGAGACTAATTAACATGGTCAGAAGGGCAGCAAAAGAATACTTACAATAATGCGATGCAATATAATGCTGGAAGAAAGACAAAGAGAGATATTTTTTGATTTTCCTTTTCCTTATGTCTCAAAAGAAATGTCAAGCAAAGCAGTTGCCAGCTATTTAACTATACAATGCATATATATATATATATATATATATACCAACATACATACATACATACAAACATACATATATACCCACACATAGTGATTGTCTGTAAATAAATGTAACGCTAATGTCATTTAATCTTATTTTGGTTGAATTTCTTTCGATAACAGAATGATTGATATGTTCAATTAAGGCAAAGAAAAGGACGTTAAACAGACAGAAATCAACTCATTCAGTGAAACAGCAACGGCAACAGCAACGGCAACGGCAACAGGAACAGTAAACGTAACAGCAACAACAAGAAAACGGCGAACAATAACAAAGCCAGTATACTAGAAATTTATTTATACATATTTATTTATACATGTGCGTGTATTTGTGTGCGTGTAAGAGGCATCCACAGGGCACTATTACTAACTAAATTGATATGATTGAATGAGCACAGAAGGCATTCGGCAAAAAAGCAAAACCAACCAAAGGAAAGCAACACAACAAAAAGAAAAATTGGAAAGAAAAGCAAAAAAATGAAATCAGAAGTTCAAACAAGTCAAGAAAGGGGAACTGAATGGATATTCGATTAGATTAGTTAGAGAATAATTGTATAAAATGTATTCAATCGAGCGTGAGAATGACTTGAACGAAAACCTCTTAACTCTTGCAAACGAAAGGGTGTTACTTCGCTGACTGACTGACTGACTGACTGACTGGCTGGGTGACTGGGTGACTGGCTGAGTGCTTGGCAAGTCTGGGTTTAACACGATGCCAAGTATGTCGCTGTCGTTGCTTGTATACCGCAAAAATAAAATAATCTGTTTGAATTAAGTCAAAAGAAATCGCATGAATTGATTGGAAATGAATTTTTAGTTTAGTTGTTTCATTTTTCATTTTCATTTGTCCTTAACATTTACACAACACGTGAAAGGATTTGTTAATGCATTAAAGGAAAAGTTTTGAAAAAATCTTTTTTTTTTTTGTTTTTTTTTTTGGTTTTTTCTCCCTTAATTTATATGTTTTTAGTGTATTACAGACAACACACACACACACACACACACACACACGCGCATATACACACATACATGCATAGATAAAGTAAAGGTAAACTTTTATTTCTATACATTAAACGAACTTTTTGATTTCATTTATTGTAATGTTTTTTCTTCTTCTTATTATTTAGAAAAAATTCCGTTTCGTGGGTTTTTCAAGTTAATCCATAAAAAAACACTTCACATATGCAAACTATAAGCTTTTAAGTGGATTATATTGTACGCGACCAAACCGAACCATTAGGCTTATAAAAATTTTCATGCGCATACACACACAGATATTTAGTTTTTCTACACAAATACTTTTCATTTTGAAAATTGATTAAAATAAATTTTTAATATTCGCTTTTTAATATTTAGAAGACAGTAAAAATTCAATTAGCATAAAATTTATATGCATTTAGCGGGGCTAAGCTAAGGGCTTATGTAAATTTTAAGAAAATAATCTTTATCGAGGAGAGAATCGTATCTGCCCGAGTCACACCTTTCATTTAAGGTACCTAACTGTCACGATATTTGTCGCTCTGAGGTTTCTTCGTATTATCTTTTCTTATTCTAGTCCACAGTACTGCAGAAATTCCACTCCACAGGTGCATGTTTTCACTCTTAGCGCGAACTAGACGTCTTTTTCAACTACACTTGATTTGATAAAAATTGTAATTGTAAAGGGGTGAGCAACCCCGCGCCGCGTCCTGAAAACAGCTATTGCGCTCGCTTGCTCTCCTAATCCCCCTGCTCTGCGATCCTTATGAATCTCACCACTTGCTTAGGTTCGGAGCACCAGACAATGTTCGGCGTAATAAAGTGTTCGCCAAACATATGGTATCTGATGCTGCAGCTCATTCACATGTGATATGATGGGATGTTGCCTTCGCTCCACCGCGTAATCTGCATGAATTGGAGTCTGGGATACCAATATTTTTCAGGTGATACCTGAAGGAGTTATGAAGTATTTCGCTACTTCGAGGTTTCAACAATTTGTGGGTTATGCCAAAGGATTTGATGAATCTGTTAAGTTTCCGTTGCGGTATACCTCGCTTCCACTGGCTTGCTGATTATTCTGTGACCATTGCGATACCACCCTATTGATGGGGATCCTTGGTACACCGCAGAAAGATTCCGGGCTTATCATAGCCCTTTAGGCTCACCTATCGGCTAGACAGTCAGTTCTGTCATCGCCTTCGATGCTTGAATGTCCGGGTACAGAAGGTAGGTGCACCACATTGTGCTTCCCTACCTCATTCGATTACGTAAACTTGTGCTTGAAATAGTGGGTGAGTATGACCGCTTGAAATATTAGCGGTATGGCCTTCAGAAACTTCGGGCCAACTTCGGCTTCGCTTTAGACCATGCAAACACTGAATGGGTTAGCATAAGCATTATTTTGGTGATGTAAGATCAATACATCATTTTATGCTTTATGCCCATGTGTGCTAGTTTATCTGGGACACATATCTACTGAATTTTCAAAAATTTTTTTGACGGAATATAATTGTGTTTTGAAACCGTTATTGTTCTATTCTTTGGATATGGTTGTCGGTAGCTTTTCCAAGCTTAAGGGTTTTATCATCACTAGATGCTACAAGGATGACCTCTTCTAGACAGTGCAAAAAAAGGTTGTGTCCCTACTTTTTATAGAGAAATTTAACTGGTCTTGGCAACGATGTGGAATGTGAAAAGAGATGGAATGGATGGATGGAAGATTAAAGGCTTAAATACTTTTTTAAAGAAAATTTTACAATTTTTTTGCTTTGTGCAGACAAAACTAAATCGGTTTACAATCTTATGTTGGTCGAACTTATATGCGCACAACGCAGTGCCTCTAGGATCTTAATAATCAATTATCTCGGCCTAGTTGATATCCCCGAAGTTTAATTTATACGGACATTTATAAAAACTGTTGTTTTTGGCATTTATTTATATCAAAGAAATAAAGTTTTGTACTAAAGTACTATGAGCATTAAGCATTAAGATTCTTTTTAAAAATCAGTATTGAGCTACAGCCCACCACACCAGCACCCACTATCCCCTACAATTATTCATATACCACTTTTTAAAATAAGACGTTATATGGGAAGTGGTCGAAAAATTGTTCTGATCCAAGTCATTTGCAATAATATTCGTCCCGCCAACCATCATCAAAATACCTCAAAAATTGCAAGCGGTAGATTGAATGCAAGAAAACAAGACAGACTGATGGACAAGCAAGCTGAATATAAATAGCTTAATACAATAAAAGGAGGGTCCGTCTCAATTCCTTCTGCGCCTTTCATACATCCGCATAAACTTATTACATCCTTATACCATAAGTAGCGTATGGTATAGAAAGGTGAGTATCTTTATTTCACGCCGTTCTTTTTCTCTACGAATTTGTTTGCGGACCGAATAAGTCCATTGTTAAATTTTAGTTGAATTGAAGCAATATTAAGTGTCTACGACCACGGATCGATAAGGAAATAGACGGACGGATAAGCTAAAGTTGTTAAATTAGTATAGAACCTCAAGTTTTACAAAGTATATGCATATCGACCTATAGATTGAACACAACGAAAAGACAGACAGACGGCAGACAGTTTCAAGCCCAATACACAAAGTGGTTCGAGTCAATCGGCATAATAGAATGTGAGTATATACCAAGTCCTTCTGAATGTTGCATACATTCGCGCATACTTAATATACTCTTGTACCGTAAGTAGTAGGAGTGATCAAAAGTTGGCTATCAAATCGTTTAAATAAAATAAACTAATCATTTAATCCCACGACCTTCGTTAGAAATTATTATTGTGAAGCTAGAGTTTAAACGAGCGAGAATTGAAAGCGCTAGAAATACGTATAGTTCAAAAATCGTAGTTTCGAGAAATACCCGACTCAAGTTTTTTGCAGTGGTGGTCTCTATTGGATGGACACTATTGAGTTAATTCACTTCACATATCCATTCTTTTAGTTATAGAAGCAATTCCATTGCGTATAAAAACTTTTAGATAACATTTTCAATATTTGGGAAATCTACCTCTTAAAGCATTAAGAATGAAGAAAAATCAAAATTGTTGCAATATCTACAGTTAATAGCTGGTGAACGCAACCTATTTGATATCTATACCGAAGCAAGAATTCCTTTCTATTAGAGTTTTTTTCGAATACGTCCAAGAACAGTTCTTGCTGTGCGGCTTGTGAGCTCCACCGTACGACCATTGGGAAAAATAAATACATTTTAAGCGTAGCCTTTGCGGTTAAGTTACTGAATGGCGAAATGAATTTGTCAGCGCTTTTGAGCAAAATTAAACCAAATGTTTCCTGTAGGTCATTGCACTCCGCTTGAACTTGTGGAGATGCGAGTTTACTAGCTCTGTGAACATCATTTGTAAAGATTTTAATGACGTGACATAACACTTATTCTCCCCGTCTAATGCATTCTCTAAAACTGAGCCCATATTCCACGTTCACTTTTTTTTACATTTCTCTGCTATAGTTTTATAGCTAATGAACAAAAAACCAATTTTTCGTTCCGTTTGAAAAACAGAAGGGTTCTCACTGCCCTTCGACCAATTTGGCCCATTTTCAATACCAACTTGCGGGCCAAATTTGAAGTCGATGGCTTCATTTTTGCGACCAGGAGAATGCTTACACCAGACATTGCACAGACGGACAGACAGCCACCTGGACAGACGAATATGCTTAAATTGACTTAGAATTTAATGCTGATCAAGAATATATATACTTTAAAAAGTCTCTGATCATTCCTTCTGGGCGTTGCAGACGTTTTGACAAAGTGAACATATTCCCCATCCTTCGGCGATGGGTATCAAAACAGCAAAAATCGTTTATAAATTTCAAATTTTGCAATGGATAAATTTCTCAGCACTATTTTGTCCATTAACCCATTCAGTGCCAGGTAAATTTAAAGTGTCTTGCCCGCGTTCTTAAATTCGTTTTTATGCTTACTATAGAGCTCTCATGTTTCCTAACTCAAACAGCAATAAACATATGCGCTGACCAATTTAAGTCAATCTAAACTTGCAGCGTAAAGTAGGAGATATCTCGCAGTCAGGAGCATTGCAAACTTTTTGCGTTACTTTTTCCATCAACTAAGTCATGAACGCAGTTTTTGCTGACTAGTTAATCATAACTTAGCTTATTTTCGTATTTACACCTAAGTTTTTTTTTCTAAGCCAATCGTTTGAGCTCTTAAATCATTAGAAATGTCGTAATCGCTTCTCAGCTCTTATTTCTGTTCTACCTTTTAGATGAAATGCTGCTTACTTTTATCATTACTTGGAATTTCAGTAAAATAGCTGAGATTTCACGGTAGCTGGCAAAGCATAATTTCGAATGAAATATAAACCAAGTTTTTATTAACATTTTTAATGTCTGCGATGCGTTTTGTTTTATTATATTATATGTAATCAGCGTCTTTGTCAAAAAATTTTCGTCATTTAGTAAAGGAGAGAGACAATAAAAAATAAAAAATTAAAGAGAAAGTTCTCCTTGCTTTAGAACGCATCTTGGAGATTCTTCTTTAAATAGACAAACAAATTTAATTAAAATAAAGAAAATTGATTCATAGCGTAATACAGTATTATTTGACAAGGACTTGCTCCGCTACTTTGCTTTAACAGTTTCTTCACTCTCCCATAGAATAAGCGTTGACCAATGTAACTGGTCTAGGGAAAAGTTTCTAGCGTTGTTTCCAATAAAAGGCTTTAAAGTTGTTCACTCCACGATCCCGTACTCACTCCGTAGGTAACTTCATAGGCAATTGAAACGTTGGAACATTTGTTTATTTGTTCGCAGGTACTTATCTTTTGAACGCAGAACAAAATTCTCAACATTTCGCTATATTGTAAAATATTTCTACGACGAAGGCGATAATTCATCGCACTGAAAATATTCTTCGAGTTTACGGTAAGAATGCTTTCCCAACACTGACAGCGCGAAAATTTTTTGTCGATAAAAGTCTTCTACAAAAAAAAAAAAAGAAGATGCGCTTACATTTAATCACTTGCTTTTTAACCTTTTCCATGTAAAATTTGAAAGTCACGAAATAGCTGAACGCTCTACCATTTGTCCCGTAAATTTCGTGCCATCATTTTTACAAATTTACTATCAGGATTTATTCCCTAATAGTGACCAAATCAGCTTGCGGAGATTTTTGTTTTTCTCTCAATCCCCTCCTAGGAGATAGAACTGGAAATTCAACGTAACTGTATTATCAAAGAATCCATTTGTAGCAGAGATCCTGACTGCAAGATACCATCTTTCGGGAAGTATCGCCAAATGCGACCGCACTAAATAATTAGAAGTGCTAGATAGGCCCCGACTTGGCCAGAGAGAAAGTTTTGGGTTACATGCAAACTTTCATATCTGGTACTCGAGTTTTGGCAAACCCTCTTCAAGTGATGCAGAAATGCCTCGCAAACTGGGAGGCGTAAGTTATCGCTGCCCTATAAGTCTTGCAGAAAAATCTTCCCTATAACTCATAAACCAATGTCTCGCTGGCAGATGCAGGAGTTAATTTCCAAAGGTTTTCTGTAACAGTCATGCGTTAAAGAAGCTTGCGGAGATAATAATTGATGTGGAGTTCATGCCGAAAAAAGCGCTTGATATTATTAAAATTCGTTGTATGTGAAGACAATAGATCCATTACGTAGAAAGCTTTATGAAGACAGCGTTGAAGACGTATTGGTCATTAATTCATGGTTTTCAAGTTTTTCTAGATCAATGTCTGGACAATATGAACAAGTCTTTTTAAACCAAGCTTAAAAGTCGCTGTGTGGTCTCCAGATGTTTCATAATAGAATTCTTTCAGTTCCACTTACCTTGTTGACCTTTCAGAACTTTGCCGGCTTTTCCAGAACAGTTTTGCACTTTTCTTTGTGCTTTTCCCTATTCTAGTGGGACAAGGCATCAGTGTCTGCTGATTACAGATATCGTTATCTAGCATCGCCTTTAAAAGACAAGATACTAATGAAGCTTTTTGATCTTTCTTCGTTTGTTAAATAAAAATGATCCGCTAACGAAATTTCTTTAAACCCATGACAAACATTTAAGACCAACCTTTGGATATTATAAGCAGATTGACAAAATGATTACACTTTTATCATTCTACTATTAGATGACTGTAATAATAAGAAGAAGAAGAAGAAGTAGAATAAATAAATAAATAAAACCATAAAAACTACATTAAGACTTTTCTTAGATGTTTTAACGTATTAAACATTTTATGTATTTTTCGTTATCTTTGCAGATTTATTTATTTACGTTTCACGACGAGAGCCCTGTCAAGGAGGCGTCCAAATTTTACGATACAACAAAATAACCGTAAAAAGAAAGAGAAATATTTTAAAAACGTAAACAACATAAAGTCTCATTAGCGAGTGCGGCGGTTAGGAAATAAAAATCTTATGTCAACTGAAAATGTAAAAATCTTCAAAATATAAAAAAAAAAGTTCACGATAATCGAAAAAAAAATTGAATAGAAAATAGGGGAAAAGGAGAAATGATTCTTGAACATTTAACGAGTAGTAGCAGTAGTGAACGAGTGCAAACGTATAAAAGTGATTAATAATATTTGAATGATGATGATGATGATGATGATGATGATGATGATGATGATGATGTTGTTGTTGATAAAATGAAATGCTTCTACTAAAGTGCGGCAATAGTAACCACAGAATCAATGTACGGAACGTGTATTATGTCGTCTATGGTATTAAAACGATTTACCGCCAAAAACCGTTTTTTGTGTGGCGTACAAGTATGTGTTGAAAAACTTTTAAGAAAAAGAAACAAGTGAAAAATATAGTTTCAGTTTTTTTTGTGTTTTTTTGTTCTTGGTTGGGTGGTAATAGCTTGCTTGATTTTTTCTGCTCTTTTTTCATTTTTGGCTAAAATCCAGCCAAGCTATCAACGGCCAGCTTACAATAATAGTCTGTCTAAAGTCAGTGGGTAGTGAGTTAAAAAAATAAAAAGAAAAGGAGATTCCATATACATACATATATATGTATATAAATATACATATATAAACCAGAGCTGTGTGCCGGGTATTATTTGTTGGCCAGAGATTACTTAAGACTTTGGCAACACGTCACCTCTAAGAACGTTGAAAACTAATAATAAAAATGGAATTTCTTAAAAGGAAACATTTTTCATTGTGGATTACGTGGACAAGAACAACAAAACCAACAACAGAAACAACAACACAAACAAAATCAACGAGAGCAGCGGCATTCGTATTTCTGACCATCTTCACTTCATGGCTGCACGTTGCAACTGGTTTACAGGGTGTACCCACATGGATGTAAGTACTCACAGACCTTATACATATTCCACACACTTTCCACATTTTTGTCACACAAATGTGTCAATGTATGGAAGATTTTTTCTCAAGTTCATTTTATGACTTTTTGTTAGATTTTCTCTCACCTTTCGTTTAACTTTAACTCTCGCAATGATTATATCATCGAGCAAAAACGAAAAATGATGCATTTTAAAGGAATCATCCTCCGTGTCTGTTCTCGTACTACCTGATAAATGTTGATATCATCAAAAAACAAAAGTTTTTTTTTTATATTTTTTGTAACATTTACGCGAAAACCGTAGTAGCAGTTCTGAAGAATTGTTATAAAAATCCTTAAATTATTTATGATAAATGTTTTTTTGTTTTGTTCTCTTTCTTGTTTTTATACTGAACTTGTTGAAATAACGTACGACTAACTCGTGTCGTTCAATTTCATTGAAGTGTATCAACAGACGTTGCACAACTTCATACGGCAAACAGCTTGAGGTAAATGTTCGAAGGGCGTAACTAACAATTTTTGTGCAAAATTTTGCTTTTTCATGATACAATGCGAGATTAACTCGCATAGTTGCATGATATTTAGCTACTATCGCAAAATAGTTCATGACATTTATTTTACTGGATTGTCCGTAACATTATATCGCGTTCCGGTACTTACAAGCTCACGCAGTCGTCGAACCAATGAATGTAGGAGTAGTTGAGATAAAAATGTAACAAACTCTTGGTTGGTTAATAGAAGGATTAATAAATAAAATAAGACCGAACAGCTGCTGTACAACAATCAAATTTTTCCGCTTTGTCTTGAAAAATCTTGAACTTTGGCCGACATTAGCAGTCACGAGCAATCGTCCAAATTCGAAAGTTGTAGCATTGATTTCAAAAGACCGAGAAAGGAGTACGTGGTTACTATTGGTAAGACCAAGTTTTCGAATATAGGTTTCATTCAAGAGATGCCCTCATTTTCTAAGCTTCCTTGGCTTAGTGTTTCAATGTCATTCCCATAAAACTAATTGTTAAATATGTTTTAAATGGCATTTGATGATTCGAACGTCAAAACTGGGCATGTAAAGGAGGGGATGAAGGTATTGAACCAGACTCGAGAAGCGGCAATCTATTTGCTTTGATTTGGCTTTAATGATTATAAAAACAGCGATTAAGTCAAGAAATAAGAACATAACAGTTGGTCAAAGTCGACCATTAAGCACCCTAGGCCGCTTTGTCTAACACAATTGTTCATTTAATTTCGAGACAAAATATTACAAATTTTACTTTAAAACGTGCCTAAAGCAAGATGATGAAACATGCCACAGAAATATTCGAGAGTTCAAAGAAATGCTGACGTAAACTGCCCCCCAAGATCATACGATATACCTCTATTTTTTTTTTTCTTCTGTTGTAATGTTAACTGATCATCAATGCCCCTATTTGTTCACAAAGAATTGTTCAAGTAGGCGGAATTTCGAAGAAAATTTTTTTTTTTCGGTCAAATCGCGTTTTTAAACAAATCCCGAAAGGATCATTTACATTAAGTCAATTTTTTGAATAAAAATTCCACAAAGCAAATACCCTACGCCACCCTATCGTTAGTCATAATGTCTTATTACTTTTCAAAATAAGACATTATAGGGGAAGTGGTCGAAAAAGTAGTTCGTTGGGCAGAAACCCGTCGGTGTAGCAAAAAATTCGTGTTATAAGCTGAAAGCAAGAAAATCAGACAAGCGTACACGGATTAAGAAAATGATCCTCAATTGATCGATGTAATAAAAGGTAAGTCTAGCTTAAGTCCTTCACGGCGTTGCGTACATATCAACAAAGTCAGTATACCCGTTTGCCACAAGGGGTGTAGGGTATAATAACCCACAACGTTATTTTACGCCATCTTGTTTTCTTCCATTTCAAATTGCAAATATACGGCTCTCCCTTAAAAATATGGCTGTTTTGGGTCCTTCATCATATCTGTACATTTTCAGGGATTGGATACATTCATGTGATTGTAGACGGACGATGATTTTGTGCACAGTTATTTTAAACCTTTGCCGTGAGGGCTGTTTAACTTTCTTTTAAAATTTCAATTTTTTAAAATTCAACGAAACAGTTGTATGCAGACCGGACTGCTTGCGATGCTTTATCAAACGAAATATTATTTGAATTATTTCCAAGTTAAAGTTGGGGAAATGAAAACGTAATTAATCTTGGTTAGCCATAGCCTACTTGACATATGCATGTATAGATATACAGGTGACACATATGTACATAAATGCATATACGAAAGGGAACGTAACCGCAGGTAGTCGATTTCGTAATTTTTGCATCCATCGACGAAATATACCTGAGGTTAGTTGTTCATCCATTTTATGAAAACACTTACAAAACGTTGAAGAAAGCATGTACACCTTAAACCAGTACAAAATTTTGAATCGATCTAAGTACGTCTTTCCGTTGGTTTGTATAATATCTTTGGGAAAGTTTCTCTTGGGAAGTTAAGTCTAGAGTGGTGTTCAAAATGTGATAAGTCGGTCAAAGCGTACGCCCACAGTAGGACATGAATTGAGAAAATATCTGAATGTTCAAAACTAAAAAATTATTATTTTTTTTTTTTGTTACTTATAAACTATACAACAGATATAATCATAAACGTTTCTACGAGTACTGGAAAAATCACCTGTAAATGGAAAATGCACCGGCAAGACTACACTACAGACTATCGGTATTTTCTTCGATATTTTTTTTAACATAAATTTTGTGAGGAAGTAAATTTCGTCCATAGCCGAACATTATTTCTTTTCTACTTGCCATTGTCGAGGTGAGCTCTCATAAGTTAGCGTAAGTCCACCTACTCTTCCTTTATTCTCAAGTCAACTGAATTAGTAGGCGTTTTCTTCCAAATAATAATTTGCAACCAACTGGGAGAATCTTACCTAAATTCAAACACGTGCATATATGTACCTCCGGCATCCGCGATATTTATTCGACGATACTGCAAACAGAACCATAAATTAATTTCATACTTCTATGGTAAGTGACTAAGAATTGTTGCGAGAGGGGATCATTCCAATAAACAGGTAGCGTCTTACGCACACTTGTACTTTTTAATGTTTGGTGATTAATACCGGGTTTAATTAGTAAGAATTGCAAAAATGTTTTTCTCTATAAAAACGAAATATCGCTAAAGACAAATTTTTAGTAGGTGCACACTCTTCTTATAAAGTGCATAACATTAAATATTATTTACAAAAATGTTTAAGCTAAAGTTGATCATTTTTATTAATTTTGTAATTACTTTGGAGCTATCCACAGCAAATAATCGATATCGTGTGTAATTGTGCATTAAAGTCGAGTTACAATTTTTAAGTGAAGTGTGCTTTCAGGTGGATGTGGCCGAAATCAAGTATACTTGGATTGTGGACCCACTTGTCCACCCAGCTGTAAACCTTATAAAGCCATTTGTACAGGGCAGTGTGTTGAAGGCTGTTTTTGCCAGGCAGGATTCATTATCAATGAGTACAAAGAATGTGTTTTGAAAACGGAATGCATAAGAAAAAAATCTTATTATTAAGAAAATGAAATTCTGATATGCATATAATCGCTTACAATTCATTACATTTATGATATCTATTAAAAATATTTACACACTTTTAAAATTGTCTCTCATTACGGAGTCCTGCGGATGAAAAATTCGGTAGATATTCGTTTAATGTTTTTGAGGTTACGTCGTGCAATTTCATTTTTACTTTCCTTGAAAACGATGACGCTATAGTTTAAAGTTCGCCAATCACTTGCCAAAAGCTGATGGTTAAGCCTTTACTCTTTTATAAGGATCATGAGTCCACGTTGTATATCTTACGCCAATTGCGACGCCGAAATAGAGTCGACTATATAATGTAATGTTATGTAATTTTTCAGCAACAACTAACGGTCCTTATAACCGTCTCAGCATCCCTTACCCCTTTCTGTTGACCGTGTATTGACAGTGTGGTTCTTACACCTATATCGACATAGAGTCGACATTGTATTATTTGTCAACAATAACTAACGTTCGTCATAGTGATCTCGGTGTAAAATGGTAAATCCTTTGCCCCTCTATGTCGACTATGCGTCGACATTTTATATATTACGCCAATTGCGACGCCGAAATAGAGTAGACATTATATTAATTGCCAACGATAACTGACTAAAGATCCTTATAACCGAGTCAATATCTAATGATTGATTAATCCTTTGCCCTTTTCTGTTGACCGTGTGTTGACATTGTATTTGTCACACCTATAGAGTCCATATTATATTATTTGTCAACAATAACTAACGTTCGTCATAGTGCTCTATGTCGACTATGCGTCGACATTTTACATATTACGCCAACTTCTATGTCGAGATAGAGTCGACATGGTCCTGATAATTGTCTCAATATCTTTTGCCCTCGTCTGTTGACCAATGGTCGACATTGCATTTCTTACACCAGCTCCTACATCGACATAGAGACCACATTACATTCTTTAAATTTATTGTTTAAGGGGTTAGGAAGGTAAAAGAAAAATTAGAGTGCGAAGAAGAAAATGCTTTGTAAAGAAATTTTTGACATACGCAAGAAGTGAGGAGAATATTCTGACCTTACTTGAGAACATTTATTGTTAAACTTGGGTTGAAAAATCCGGATTTACTGAGAAGATAGTTTGGTAACGCTGACAGTCTCGTTGCGATTTGCGTCACCCTAACAAGCGTATTCTTAATGACTCTCTAAATTTTTGAAGAGTTTTGATGACTTAAAAATTCAAATATTGCTGACTTTTATTCTCTTTAAACTCTTTTACCCGTTCAGCTTAGAAAGTCCTTACGTCACCTGCGCACTTCTCAAAAAGTCTCAAATGCATTTTAAATCATTTAGAAATTTTTTACTTTCATTAAATGCATCTAAAATTGTCATATCAAGATAATGTTACACTCAATGGCGTCAATAAAAATATTTTAAAAGAAAAGAAAAGAAAAGCTCAGTAACCAAATATTGAAAGACGCCATAGAAAAATACGAAAATCTGATAAGAAACAAAAGTGGAAAAAAAAACTCTATAGCTTAAGAAAAGCCTCAAACCAGTCATCGGCGATATATCCGCTGTTTGTGAAAAGTTACTAAGGAACTTTTTCGATTCATGAATAAAATGATTTTTATTTTTTAATTGATTAAAAATTATTATTCATAAAAAATATGTAAATCGAATTGGAAACGAACGAAATGATGAAAAAGGAAAATAAATAAAACCATGATCTCTTAGAGACGATAACACCTTAGCCAATCCACATACAACCGCAAAGATATATAATAATGTATACAGCAGTTGAAAAAAAAAAAAAACTGAACCTCAAAAAAAAAGAAGAAGAGATTTTAATTGGAAAACTATGCTGTGGTGAATTGAAATGAAGAGATTGGTAATTGCGATAGAAACACTCACAAAACAAGTGGGAGAATAACAATCGCCTTAAGACGAATCTCGGATACCTGTCCACTTGAGTGAATACATAAAAATCCTTAAGTGAACCGAATGAATGGCTTCGCTAATAAGCAATTTAGGCAAATTTTCTTTAGCTGTTGCTTATTAAAGTAGCAATATTTTGAAAGTTTCGCTCCTTCTTCAATATTTCGCGGATATGAGTTGAAGGTAGTCATGCCCAGCTTAATTTCGATTATTTGGATCCTAGGGACAGATGAATGAAAACCGTTAATCGGTATGCTTTCACTCTCTCAATAGTGCTTCAAGTTGTTCGAAACAACGAAACGGAAAAAGAAAACTAACATGTTTTCGGGAAACTCTTTAATTGCTCTCTCAACGAGGTGTTGTGTTAATTGTATTTCCTTTGATCCTTTAGACATCACATGGACTTGTAGTTAAATGGTTGACTCAACCATATCCGTTAGTCCCTTCTTTTTATTTCAGCCTAGCAGTCTTTTAAGCAAAATCTTGAAGCACTCTTTGGTCTAATACCAAATGTTACTGACACAAATTAATGGGCTTCAAGGGTTCGCTGTTTAAAAAACGGCCAGACTATCAGAAAAAGCAAGACAAATGGCATTTTTCTTACTTGTCATGTGACATTCCAAAACCAGCTCGCGAAACCTTGGACGCTAGTGCATGCGTGCTTATTCACCAGGTTCGAGAGTTTTTGATTACCAAACGGTTGCATCTTAGCATCTTGAGCAAGACTTTAATCCGTATGAAAATGTGAAAGAGCGACTTAGTGACTGGTTTGCGGCAAACGTGAAAGATTTTTAAAGGTTTTGCATCAGCGAATTGTCAGACAAGTGGAAAATATGTAAAACTGAACATGAGCAATACTTTCGATAAAATCAAATCAATCGCTTTCATACAATAAAAATTCCGACTTCAATTCGCAGAACAGACATTGGCGTGCTCTGAATAAGTCCCATAAAAAGATCCCAACTGACCTATTGGTGAGTCGATAATGTAGTTGAAAGGAACAACTTTTTTTTGTAGGATCGACTGGAAAATGTAAATTTTCGCATTGTAGCCTCCCATATTGATCTCCCGGGGATTTTAGGTCGTTTAAAAAAATCATTTCGTCAAAACATGATCAGGAACCTACTCTGACATGCATACAAGAGCTTCAATATTATCGAAAGCGATAAAGCTGTGAGTTATATAAACCAGTAGCGTGCGTTTATGGTCCAATCCTCCTTTTCTGGGCAAGGCTAGACCTACCTGCACCGCTAACCACATCACACAGTGAGCTTCCCTGAATATGATGATGATTGCTCATGGAACCTTTGGTTTTTCTTGCTGCAATAACAGCAACAACTTTGCGTAACAACGATATTAGTAAGACGAGGATGCGTTTCTTCTGAAAAGATGATGTTTTAGCTGAAAAAGAAAAAATATATAAAACGCATTTTTAAAGGATTTCCAAATGTTCAATCAATGCACACGGTATTGGACAGTTTCACGCCAGCCAAGCATCTCGCTTTCGGGGGAAGGCCGGCCCAAGATGCCATTCGTTTGGGTTGAATTTTTCACAACTTTCTTTTCTCTCTTGTAAAGCTCCAATTTTCATCTCACTTAGCTAAGTGATGCTTGAACAGCAAATACTTTCTTATAAGCCCCTAACTGTGTGTACATATAAAAAGAGCTTGGATGAGTGCGTTGCACTAAGTTTATTACTTCAATTGGAATTCATTTTTAAGGAAGTTGTACAAATCTGGATAAATGCATAAAAATTATTTTGTAATTCAAACATGAATAATATTTTTTATATATATACATATATATATATGTATATGTTCTTCTCAAAAACATATTTACTTTAAATGGTAGATATTCGTTCACATTATTCGCATTAAAATAAAAGCTACAGCTTTCTTTACTTCTTTTTTGCATTATTACAGCTTGACATGCAAAATTCAAATCATCATCATAAAAACATCTTTTGTCTGCCAAAGGCATTAAACGACGTTTGGCTACTTATTGCATGTTTTATTTAACATTGCATTTGCAGTGTGTAGAGCATCCATAACAAAAAAAGAAAGAAAAAAGAAAAAAAAAACAGGACAAATGTCTAATGAAAACATCACATTTCCTAACACATTACACAACGATACCTAATAGCATCATGCTCGTCTCGTCTTTCTCTTTTTTATGTTTCTGTAGCTTTTTATGTTATCATCGTTTTAACAAAATAGTCGAACACTCATCATTTCCTTTTTGATGTGAGAATGCATTCACATACCCATGGATGCATGGACAGATAGATAAAAAAAAAGAAAAAAAAAAAGAAGATGCTCCGGTATTTTCGTTTTCCCCCTCTTCCTTCCTCTTCCTTCATCTTTTTCCTTATTTTAAAAGTTCTGAATACTCTTTTAGTCACACACACACGCACGCATCAATGTGCATACAAGCATATAAAACTCCAAAATATATTTATGCCGCACATTCGTGTACATGCTGGGTGCCCGCTGGTGTCCAGAAAGCCACAAAAATCGTAAAATGTATTTAGTTATCCACAAAGTAGTGTTCTGTGCGCATATCGTTTTGTTGTTGTAATTATTTAGTATTTGATGTAAGAAGTAAAGTAACACCCTGTCGTGTATACAATAAAATTCACTCACTACATATGTATTTGTATGTATATGTTATGTTTGTTGTTTGATAAAATTCCTGTTGCGAATGATTAAATGGGAAAATGTTCTGTTTTCATGCACAGAGCTGGCATGTGGTTAAATCTTTTTGCATTAAAATTCCTTACATACAATATATAACGGACGGACGGATTCTACACTCACCGATGCATTTAGAAATGCATGGAGAAACTCAACTCAGAGTTAAAGTGATTAAATCAAATCTGTTTTTATTACGTACAATAGTCTTATTAAAGTGAATTTAATATACATTTATACGCAGGCATGCAACCAGACCCCAGACCTGATACCGCTGATAATGCTGATGATGATGATGATGATGATGACGATGATGAAGTTGTGATAAAGTTGCATTCAATTTATTATGTGGTTTCTTACACTACATATACATCAATATGAATTATAGATATTTATAAGAAATTGTTGTCATGAAGCATGCAATGGTCAGTTTCAAGCGCGAATATTTCATCTTTTTCACTTCCTTTTCTTTTCCCTCGCACAGAGTTAGTAGTTATAATATCAAGTAAGAAGTTATCAGTTAATTACCATTGAAAAGTATATTGTCAAGATGTTGTTGAATCAAATATTCTGCATTCGTTGGTAGCAGCAACGCTATCTCACTCACCATACATATGTACGTATGTACAGCTGTTGCAATTTTAATTCGCTTGATTGGCTTACCTTCGAAGCTTAGGTATGTAACAGCTTATGACTCTTCCACTGAATTTCCACAGAATTTATTTAATGCGTTCAAATTTATTACACTGTCAGACGCTGGAGGCAGGGGCTTATAATCAACAAGTGTCAAAAATACATAAACTGATGAAAAATTATCTTACGGTTAAGAGAAGGAAAAGAAAAAGATTTGCAAAGTTAGTTAATTCGCAAAAAAAAACCTGAAGAAGTCGATTTGCAAGTCCAACTAATTAGATTTATAAGAGCAACTTTTTTCTTTTCTCTTGCGAAACATTTCATTCTGATTTCTGTATTTTTCCTTATTTCTCTGCAATATGAGCAAACAACTCGCAGGGAATGTCCCCCATACGTGTAACACGATGACGATCAGAAAGGAGGGGGGAAAGCAAATAACACAGGGTGTAGGTGCGGTCCCATGGAAACTATGTGCACTCACTATAACTACGATCAAGTATGGTCTACCTCACTAGGGTTTGAACCCGCAAACCACTGACTTGGTAGTCACGATCATTATGTATTCGGCTGATTATTAAAATATATTATGCTTCGATGTGACTTTAGAGTGCATGAAGTAACTTCTTTGGTCACTGTATTATGTATATAATGTGTCATCTGTCCGAAAATATGGCTTGCATTTTATAGAATACCAAGTTCCCCATTGATTTTTAAATAGGTTATCTCATGAAACAAACAACAGATCGTAGGTTAGCTAACCTGCATATTGTGGCATTCATAGTTTATGAAGCAGGTTACGAAATTGCGTTTGATTCATTCCATGTCCATCCGTCTGATGTCTACCCATGCCGTTTTCGAGATACTTTGATTAAATTTCTTAAAAAGATTTGTCGTAAGCAAAACCTAACGAAAATTGATTCGATGGGATCACCGACACAATCTCGAATCTAATCTCTTATTTTGAAAGAGTATATGAAAAAAAAATTTTTTTCAAAGACTAACTAAATGAATTTTAAACCTTTGGATAGAGTGAGACCATGTCTTAATTCCGCTCCTCTATAAATATTCTTACAAAAGTAAGTCTTTGTACGGCAACAAGAGTACCATTTTGTGATAAAAATTGATCCAAAGAATAAAGATATGGCATATATAGCAAATCTCTATACCCTACAATAATTGTGGTACATGGTGCATTAATGTTTATGCAAGTCCAGAAAGACTTGGAAAAGCTCCACGTTTTGTCTCACCGATCGGTTCAGAAGTACTTTCTGAAACGATCTACGCTTGTCTGTCCGTCTGTTCGGCTTGGTTTCTTCTGTTCGACCTGGGCAACTGTTGAGCCATTTTGATGAAATTTAATACACTAACATGCTATTGTAATGCTATTAAACATGATTCGTGTCACACATCCGTATTTTCGACCACTTCCTCTAAAAGGCCGTAATTTTGAATAACTGAATTAAGCGAAGTTGTGCAAAGTATTTGATGGATTCATGAAAATTATGGCTTTGCATGAAAATAATGTGTGCTTTTTGGTGTATTGTTACCAAAACGAGCGAATAATTGCACTTGGCGAAGTGGTCGCCGTTGCCCGACTATAATGCTCCTACTTGTGTTTTTTTCTAAAATAAATTCTTTATAGCATTGACTGAGTGTCGAGCTCATGGGATTACGCTAGCACAGGATAAGATTCGCGGGTGTCAAGTAGGTGGTGTTGCTGGTTCGAGTCTTATTGCGGTAGACCATACTTTGTAAGTAGCTATATACGTAGCTTCTTAATACTTATGTTCGCCTGTTAATTAATACCTTAAGCTTGAAAATATTGGTAAAACTCTTTACTTTACTGTTTACTGATATTCTTCACTATAACGTCACAGTGGACTTCAATACTTTAAGTCCAACAACATTGTAAGAGAAAAACTACTTACTAGCACTACTTTGCTTACTTTCAACTTTGCTGCCTTTTTTAATCGACAGTTTTCTCTATAATCTTGCAATTCAAGCCTTTAATCTTAATAGCGTTGTTTAATTGGGCTCAGTGCATATTGTAACCAGTAATGAATAAATAAATAAAAAAAATTCCTTTCAAAGGAAGGTGTTAACAGGTTTTGCTATTTTATGGATTATTATTATTAGACCAAAGAAATAAATTGTAGGACTAAAGTGGGACAAGCACTTGCAGCTAAGATTATCGCTTTTATTTCTTAACAACACACTATAGTGGGCCAAGATCCACCGTTAAATGCCCTACACAAACCTACAATTATTTGTATAATGATTCTTCATAATAAAGCGTTATATGAAAAGTAGTCGAAAAACTCGTCCGATCCGAAGCGTTTTCAATAGCATTTTTTTTCGGTTAAAGCATATCGGTGTACAATATTTCATCGAAATATCTTAAAACTTGTGACATATAAGCTGAACATAACGAGAAAACGAGAGGGGAAGACGGACAGACAGGCTTTAATTGATTCATAAAGCGATTCTGAAACGATCGGTATATTAAAAGATGGGCTGATCTCAAGTGCTTTCGGCTGTTGTTCACATCCCCACAAATTAATGTATCGTTGTACCATAAGGTGTGCTCGGTATAAAGGAGACAGATGACCATAGGCTTAGATGCTTTCGAATTTTCGAATTTTGAAAAAGGTAAAGTGAATGCGATCATTTATTAGATCTGACTCAAACTCACTCTAAATATATCAGAAAAGAGTTGCGTGCTAATAGCAACGTCGCACTGTATAAAACAATCTCTAGCTAATCAAGAGATCGCTTCTTTACTCTTCTAGTTCGCGAAATCTATAGTAATTTCTTATGACTAAAGAAATAAATGTTTTTTCTTCTTCTTTATTTTTTCTTTACACACTTTGGAAACGTGTATTTAAAACATTATTTTTGATTTGACATTTCAGACATTAGCTGTTAATTTATAATAAGCTTCATTAATTTTTATTTCCTTGCCAAAGTCATAAAAAAGCGTAGCTTACGCTAAAAGCTCGATACAACAAAACAAAAAATGGCCATTAACTTTATCTAAGACGTCAGAAAATTTTTAACGTGAAATAACTACTACCCGTATTTAAGAAAACATTTATGTATATATATATACCTAAACACATACACACACACACATATATATATATATTTATATATATATATATATATATATATATATATATATAAATATATATATATA
>KK502602.1:263752-287910 GCA_000688735.1 Glossina austeni
ACATATATATATATATATATATATATATATATATATATATATGTATATATATATATAAAAATATATATATATATAGAGTCATATACATAGTAGATCGTGTCACAGTTGCAAGATCATAAAGTATATTTTCTGTAACAGTTATTATGGTTTAAACGAAGTCAGGCATTTTCCTCCATCACGTTGCGATAACTAAGTGGACACCAATGCATTATTAGTGCCATAAGTTAATAGAATTTATTCAATATAAACGAAGTTTCAAACTTGAAATCAATGCTTGCGGGTTTAATATAATGAAAGCTCGACTTAAGTCTGTCCACGCTCTGGTAAACATTAATTGCTTTTAAACACTTACCGACAGTCAATTGCTAAACGATAATAAGGCGATAATTTATGCCATTTTTTTTTTTGTTTCTCACCGCTATAGTATTAAATATAATTATGTGATGTTAAGTTGACAGCGAACATAAATTCTGTTTAATATATATATTGTGTTGCTGTTGTGAATTTTTTCTAATGACAGAAAAATTAATGGATATATGGCTTACAGTGAAAGATGCCTTCAAAAGTTTATAAAGCGAAACGCAAAAATAAAAAAAAAACAAAACCATAGAAAAAGAAGTGTGAGTGCGTCTATGAATTTAATAAAAAAATTGGGAAAAATTTTATAAACTATTAGTGAGTATATGGCAAACATAAAAGTTGTCAGAAGAAGGCCAGTTACGTATTTCCGTTACTTTTGCATTGCCTTTGCCTTTTGCTATTGATGTCGTCATCAACCCCTTGATGACCATCAATCATGAAACGAGCCGCGGTTAACTTCGTGGCTTGTCTTATTTCTAAAGATCGGATCGAATGAAATAAGCGCTACGTGAAAGAGAGAGAGAGAGAGAGAGAGATATATAGATGGACTAGCCTTAAGGAGAATATTGTACCTTACTCGCCGTAAACATATGCAGGAAAGCTTTGATAATTACAGCTTCAGTAGTGTCAGTTCATAAAGTTCAGTTTTGCAGTAGATAGCAAAGTGGCTTCGATAGAAAATAAATGTTCACTTTCAGATAGAACATGGAAGAAAAGAAATCCATATTCGCTTCCAAAATTTCCTCTCACAACTAAGTTTCACTTTTCCAGTTTAGATGGCTGCCATCAAATTTAATCCGTTTTAAAACTAGATCTTCAGGTATAAATTAATAGTATTTGCTGAAGGATAAAATTTGTAGCGTTTTCCTTAATAGAGTCGTGTAACATGACAACATTGACTGTACGGTGTGATGCAGTGGAAAGTAGAATTCTCCAGATAACTAACTTCACAAAATATTAAACCACTTTTTGATTCAATCGAAAGTGCTTGCGATTTGAAAATAAGGCCAATCGCTACGGAATAAGGAAATCGCTGTATTTTACAACATCATTTCGACAAACCCGACAACGTTTTGCTGATCTGGGGAAAAGTTCGTTTTGTAGTGGAAGATAAAGTTGAAAGTAGCACAGGAAGAGACACGCGCATCGTAAACTGCTCCAACTCGACACGATGATTGATTTCACTTTCCATTATAAACAATTAATGCGATGAAAGCTGCTTGCAAATAAGTTGGAGCGTCCACGATTGATTCATAGAAAGGATGCCGTCTTTCACCAAAACAATGCTTGAACACATCCCACATCTGCAATGAATCGACAAATATTGAGAGAATTTGAAAGAAAGGTTTGAAACCTTTGATCCATACGTCCTATAGCTCGGACGTTGCTTTGTCCGAGCACAGTTTGTTTCATTTTCTGCCGAACCCACGTAATCCCCTATAGAAATTAGTCGATTCAGCTGTTTGCCTAAAATTTCCACAAGTCCTATGGTGAACGCATAATGATTTCATTCACGAAATTTGCAAAATCGAAGAAAAATGTCTTTGAATTCGAAATGAAATTAATAAATAACGCCACGAATTTGCTCTTTGATCTATAATGTAACACGTATGTAAGGCATATATCTGTCTATGATAAACGAGTTCTAGTTTTCATGTCGCTTTCAATTTTTAATTGCATGTATCGGCAAAAAAAGGCAGCTGACGCATTGCAAATCTGTGTTTTGAAAACATGTGCGGGTAAAGATACAGCGAAAATTGTTCTCAAAAGAAAGAAAAGTATTTTTATCATTAAAAAGAATATTCGAAAATACAGTAAAACTGTTTCGAATACCGCGCGGAATCCCGCAATTGTCATATAAATCTTATGACGTAATTCTTTTGAATTTGGATGAATGAACACAGAATAGGGTTGGAGAGAGAGAGAGAGAGAGAGAGAGAGAGCTGTGTCAGTGATATTTAAAAACTTACTTCCACTTCCACTTCCACCAACGTGTAGTTACGGTTTGCTCTAGATTTAGCGTGAACTTTGCAACATTTTCAGATGACTTATGGCACACAATTTTTTTATTTTAAATCTAAACATTAAACAAAGACTTTGTTCCAATAATTTTCCCATTGTAAATATCTGAAAGGGTAGTAAGAAAGAGAACGCATCCAGCTGGCACAAAATAGCGGCCGATTGCTCTAAAAATTTCGTAACGCAAGACATCGCTGCGAATTGACGGAAATAAAATGCGGAGAATGTGTGTTTTAAAATGTCCAATTCCACGCCCATTTTATACATACATTTTAATTATAACCCTTAATAAATTTCGATCTTGATCCCTCACCATTTATATCTATATACCTGGTGATACAGAAACTGATTATAAGGTTGTGAATCCGTCTGTCCGTCTTGGCTAGAAGACGAACGCTATTAAAAATGGTTGGATGGAACTACTTTTTCGACCACATCACATACGACACCTTCTTTTGACAGTCGTTACTTGCATAACTGTATAAAGCGAAGTGACGTAGCACATTTAATAGTGGGCCGTGACCCATTACAATGTTTTCGTGAATTTCTCTATTGATTTCAAAAAAGTTTATTTGTTAATTTTAGTTCTCAAAAGACCCCTCATAACAATGAAGACGACTCCCCGTAACATTCGACTACTGCCAGTGTCATAAATTCACAATGCGATAAACTGACGTAGTCGTCGTGCATTGAAGTCAACCAATATAGTGCTCAACTGAAGATTATTAAACTTGTCCTGGTTTATGTCCCGTTTCTGGGATAGGATGTTAACATACGTTTTTCTCTTTCCAGTCCTATGGTTGCCTTCCATTAATAACTTTTATTAAATAATTTAATATATTACGTATATATTTAATACGTGTCTTAATTTATTGGCTTTCTCCGCATTGCTATTGTTAAGAAACATTTTAAATCTTTTATAAATAATTACATGCCTGTAAATGAATTGCAAAATTTGAAAAGAAATAAATGTTAAGAAGAAAAAAAAAGTAAGAAAATTATGTTCGGCTGCGACCGAATCTTGTTTACTGATCGCCGTTATCCAATAAAAGGCTTAAAAAACAAGTAAGAACATTATAGTCGGGCAAGGCCGACCATTAAACACCCTACACCACATTGCGCGAAAAATTCTTATTTTTATTATAGATCACAAAATCTATATCCTGTTTCTATATAAAGACATATTTTTTGTGTGCGTGTTTATGGGGAAGCGGGCCACTTTTGCCCAAAAAAATTTTGAAAAATTACAATTTTTTCTCATAGAACGATTTTCCAGTATAGGGTCTTATATGGGTAGTCGACCGATCCGAACCATTTTCAATAGCCTTCTTCCTTGGTCGTCTCTCTACCAAGTTTCATCAAAATATCTCAAAAATTGCGACCTGTAGCTTGAACACATAATAATATGGACAGACATCAGAAGGACAGACATCAGAAGGACAGACATCAGAAGGACAGACATCAGAAGGACAGACGAAGAGAGACTGATTCGATCAGCATAATCAAAGGTGGGTCCATCTTAAGCCCTTCCGCGCATTACATACGACTGCACTAACTTAATATAGCCTCTGCCACAAGTGGTGTACGGTATAAAAAATGAAAAGCTCAAGTTCCATATTCTATAATATAGGAGGACCGCGTGGAAGATTTTTTCAATTTTTTTAGAATAAAAAAATGTTGCCTGTTGTAATGAAGTTTATGCGTGCCGCTCTCAATTTATATTGCACTGTGGGCGTGTCATTTTACGAATTTGCGTGCAACGACCTCCAATGTTTCTGTCAAATCTCAATTTTTGCCACCACGAGTACGTCTACCAGCACTATTAACAGCAAAATGGACAGAAAGCGATAAACACGTTTAGAAACTTGGGACTCGATACTAATTAATAATGAGTATGCTTTATATGGTCGCAAAAGTTTCGACAAAATGAATGTACCTGAATGATGCGCTTAATAAATATTAAGAGTCTTAAGTTATTTAGAAATCTAATCAAATAAAAGGGGGAGAATTTTTTGCGCTCTTTAATTATTTCAATGCATAATAATAGGTGTTACCGTAAAAAATTATTGTTGACACCCCATAGATCGATGTTGAAAAAAAAAAAAAAAACATGTTTCTATCAAAATGTTTTTAATTATTGTATTGTCACCTCAGGGTGTCGAGACATCCTATGATGTAAGGAGAGAAAGTGTGATAATAATAAAATAACAATTAATTAAACGCTGGGAGGTCTACATTTCAATTCACATAAGAAACAAGAAATTTAACATTTTTTTCCTTTTTTCTTTTATGATTAAACAATGACTGACTTGTAAAGTATTTTATTTTCCCGTGAATTGTTTAACGGGTTGTTCGAGTTCACATTTCGTATATCAATCAACAAAATGCTTAAATTTAACCAAAAAACAAAAAAAAAAGCAAAGAAAAAAAAAATACCACATCAATACAATATTTACAAGCACATGCTAGCAAGCATTTTAATTGTTTACAAATAACTTTGAGAAAAAATAAAATAATCAAACGGAAGACAACTTAATGGAGTTGCTAGTTGCATTAGCAGGGCATGCAACTGTTGGTTTGTAGTAATGATGTGTTGCCGCACACACACACGCACATACACATACACACACACACATACACATGAGGTGGATGGATATATATATATATATATATATATATATATACGCATGTATATATTTAGTCTCGGCAGTTCATGGCTTGCAATTACTTGCACCGAAAAGCGTACATGAAATTCAAACCGTATGTGTATATAAATGTATCATTATCTGTCGGTCTGTCTGTCCGTTTGTCTATATGTCTGTGCATCGGCTTGTGCCTGTCCTTTGATTATTATTGTTGTTGTTTTTCGTGTTTTTTTTTTTTTTTTGTCAGCCTGTCATTTGTTAAGTGTATGAAAAGGCATTTAAATTAATGGGAATTTTTTTAGAATGATTTTGCGCGTCTCTTTTTTACTATTTGTTTCCCACTACGTCTGCCATTCTTTCTGGAAGATTTAACATGTGCATCATTTTCAACAGCAGCAGCAGCAGCAGCAGCATCATCATCATCACCAACAACTCTACTCGCTGTAATTATATTAATTAAGCTTCATAAAGATATTATTATTGTATTCAATTCACTTCAAACATACATAAAAAAGAGACTTATTTTCCCTTTGCTTCTCACTCGTTCAATGCTTAAGAGTGCCTGCTAATATTGTACTGGACGGTTTTTCCCTTTGATTTTTTTCTTTTTTTTTTTTTCTTCCTATCATAATCTTTTCCTTTGTAGTGTCATTTTGTTCTTTCATTTAGTTTTGTTATGTTTCTTGGTTTTTTTTTTCTGTCAATACTCACGAAGTGTTCGGGTATATTTGGTTAGTCGTTCTGTTGCTAATATTCAGAACTTTTATCTAAGATTTGCCTTAGACCTTCAAGCGACACGAACTGTGTAAAGGCTCTTCTGTTTCTCCAAAATACTTATATTCTTAGCTGAGAAGACCAGAGGTCTATAGTGTGGTCAATAAAAAGCAAAATTGTTGCTGCTACTATTCCACAATTATTTATGAAAATTGTTTAAAAAGTCAATGTCGACGCATGTAATGCGTCCTTAATTATTTACGATTAGAACAAAATAAAATAATTTATTGATTTATTTATTCATTTATTTATTCACCCAACCATCACATTACTGAAACCAGCCCTGATTTGAAACCCGCTCGCTATACCTAAAAAATGTGGAATATTTTCTATTCTTCTATTAGAACGGAAACGTTTTCGATTTTCCTGTCGACTTAAAATGCAAGCAAACTTCGAGGGCCAAGTTTTCTTCAAAGAGTTTTTACTCATCGGCGAAGGACATAGAGACACCACCTCGTTTGTAAAATTATAAAAAAAGACTTTAGAATCACCTTGAAATATGTCTATCCACAATGCCAATTACAGTTAATGTCTATCCATCCGTCCATTCATTGCCTGTGTTTGCAGAAGTCTTCACATAGAAAGAAGTCTTCGTATAGAAATTCTATATATACGATCTTGGTTGCGGAGTGCCAATCAAGCTTAAAAATAGACGAGATGGGTCTACAAAATCTTACACTACTACGGCTAGGGAATCGAAGTTAGTTATGGAAAAGGAATTATTGCAAACTATCGCCCATGGTAGCACATGTGACTTATATCACAAGTTTTCAGCGGAATCATTCAAAGATGTAAATGCGATGCGAGAAGAAGAAGATTTTAATCGGCTTCCCGAAGTGTTGATAGCTTAAAAGAAAACTTTCCATTGTGCACTTGCTTTGTTATTTGATTATGGGTATCCAGAATTCGTTCTAAGGCGATTATACTTTACCCGGTTATTTGTTGTTTGTTTTACTTTATCTCACTTTTCGTGTATCTTATATCTGGTTTTTTTTTTTTTTTTTTTCTTTTTCCCCCTTTTCGTGTTCTGGTTTTTTTTTTTTTTTGTATAACCTGGCGGCATTTGTTTCGGCTAAAGTTGATGCGGTTGTTTGTGTTAGAAGTCTGCCCATTTTATTTTTTTTTTTTTTATGCTGCTCATGTTATTTTTATGGTTATTGTCGGTTATTACTTTTAAAGATTTTTCTTTATAAAAATTTTTTATTTTGCTTTCATTCTTTTCCTTTTTCTTGTTCTTTTTTTTTTTTTTTGTATTTTCTCAAAGGAAATCATTTGATGTTAAGAATGATTATCTTGTGTTTTATACATATACATACAGATATGTATGTATTTTATGATTGAAATCCATGATATAATTGAATAAACAATTAAGAAACAGAGATTTACGGTCAATCTGAGATAACCGTTCGTTTTGCTTGTGCACAAGAGCAAGTAAAACGTATCTCAGCCCCTCTGACATTTAGCGAGAATGCGATTAAGATTACAAAAGGAGAAGTTTTCATGTCAAAAAGCATTCGCGCGAATATACACGAATCGATTAAAGTTTTTCCAACAAAATGTTAAAAAATTGTTTGCATTAAATGGATAGCTAGCAGTTAATGCGCTTACACTCTACTTAAAGGTCTGTGGTTTAAACGCATTCATTTTTCGCTCTGAGTGGAAACTTAAGTCTTCTCTTGCAGCAACTCCCGTATATTCTTTACCTCAAACGCGTGAGAATTTTTTCAAGTGATAGTTAACATGTGATAGCTTCCCCAAGTCTGTGGATACTTGTAGAAGTGTTAGTAATCCTATGTGGGCCAGATCGGCCTGCTTTTTATTCCGCAATTGACACTATGACTCCTGCCGTATGGGAGGACTCACATTGACTATACATACGCATGAACCGTTCACTGTCGAAAGCGGTCAACTTTCTTGTTATATTATATTTTAAATAACTTTCTTTAGTGACGAGGTGTAACGCACTGCACAACAACAACAATGTTTATGGTCTTTGTATAATAAATGGTTTTTTTTTTACAAGAGAAGCACAGCAAGGAAGAAAGAGAGAGAATGAGAGTTTTATGGGAACGGTAGAGAGAGGGTGGAGGTGTCTATCTCAGTTCTTTGTCATGCCATATGAGTCTCTTTTAGCCTGTGATATGAATACCGTTACAATTTTGCCCCAGTATTTTACTAATCCATCTTATATGAGCACGTGTTAAAGGGCGGCTTATGGTATTTCATTCAAGATATTGCCTCAAATTCCGTATCGGAAGTACGTCGAATGTTTTGAGACCATCCACAAACAGATCCACGATTTGGGCTTTGTCATAAGAATCGACACCATGTTCGAACAAACAATATGTTGTCCATTGAAATAAGTGTTTATCACAAGCACTAACATGTGATTAATACAGTAAGGAAGATAGTACAGTTCAAGTTCAATTCTACGAGATGGTCGTCTTATTAAAAAATCAACAACTTTTAATGGCTTCCACGTATTGCAAACACATTTACTGTAATGATCGGCACAATTGGATCAGTAGCTGTTAATAGCTTTCCTTTAGGACGCTTTCGTTTAGTTTGGATCAACGGACAATATCGCGCACCCAGCTGACAGCTTCAAAAGGAAACGTTATTAACATTCAATTGTATCGCCGATGCTAAGAGTTTGTGTGCTTCACTTCATGGTTATGCATGGTTGCGCATCAGCCGCACTCTCCTTCATTATGACAGAGAAAATTCAGGTTTGAAGGTTTTTTGGCTCAGGCAACGACTTATTCAGAGCACCTAAAAATTGTATTGCGTGCACGGCATAAGATCTACTGTTGCGAAAGGTTTAAACCGAGCGTTTTTGCATCTAAAAGTTACAGTTCGACACATACTGACAAACAAAATAACATCGAATTCCGGTAAATACAACAGAATACATGTCCGATGTGCACGGAGACACTTTACGGGCATGTGTGATTTTGTCTGTAGCCTAACTTTAAGCCCTGGCTGATATTGTATTCAAGTCGAATAACAAGTTTGCCTGAAGAATCAAAGGTTTAATTTTTTTTAAATTTTAATAAAAACCTTTTCGTGATGGCTTCTTTTGCTTATAATTAGTTTACTCAGCCCCCTCGATTCCTTACGATCGATTTTGCACTATCTCATCCTTGTTGTAGAGTGCAGAGGTAATTTTTTTTAACTTCATATTGGCACACTTCACGTCCAGCGGAAAGCGACAAAATAATTGCCATTTGGGTGTTGAAATTTTGATCTGCAGTGGTCCGTAACAGACACAAGTCCGTTCATCGGGTGTTTGCCGATTTTTTTGTTCTTTCAATATGACTAATTAATTGGGAACGTTTCTCAATGTCAGTCACACGTCTCCGGTCAGAAAGAAGTAAGGAAAGAGGAAGAGATAGGGAGTGGTTGTAGTTTACTGGCGAAGAGTTATGCTTTAGCCGGAAATAACTTGTCTTGCAGACTCGTTCAAAATCGTTTCAGCATTGTCAACTTCTTTCTTCTTCTTCTTCTTATCAGCAAGTAACTCAGGCACAACAAAGTTCACCTTTCTATTTGATGCTCCTGCTCCTGTAAGAAAAAGCAACTGAGATGAAAACAGTTCTTCAAGGCAATCGCTGATTAACTCGAACTCACACATTTTCAGCGGATAGCATAACCACACTTTGTTGCCTCTTTTCGAAACGACTATGTTGGAGTGACGAAAAAGATATTCTGATTGTTTCTATCTCTCTTTCCCACGCAAGCATAGTGATACGTGTTAACAGAGAACAGAGGATCCACCTCTTCATACCTTTTTTGGTTTTTATTCCTTTGTCTGTCCTTTGTATAGTTTCTCCAAAGAGCTTCGGTCAATAGTCGATTACGCTTAGGTCAAGCTGGCTGGTTACGCGTGAGGGCGTGAGGAAAGAGCCCTACTCGAAATTTCACTCACACACTCATGCATTATAACACTAACAATAAATTTTGTAAATACATTTATAATCGATTGCATTCTAAAGGACCTTTAACGAGCACAACAGTTTGGTTGAATGTGTAGAATGTGTACCGATATATCATGCACTTGCATTCCCCATCAAAATCCTGAGTTTAAAAGGGTTTATAAATTACAACTTTGATTATGCTTTCCAATGGTATGAAACCCGATAATTATGACGGCAGAAACAACAACAACAACAACAACAACAACAGCTAATGGTATAGCATTAAATAAATATTCAATTAGGCCGTCATAATGGGTCGAGAGTCAATACCATAATACGTGTACAGGTAATAACGGTACACATTGCATGAAATTATAAAACAAACAGGCGCCAATGAAAGCAAACCTTCACGTCAACAACAATAAATGCTCATCAGAATTTACGTAGAATGGAGACGTTATGAGAAATTGAAAAACCAAGTGAAAAAGCGATTTTTAACTAAAACTAAAACAGGTAAAGTTAAATGGGCGAAAGCAAGCAAAAAGCGAGCTATTAAAAGCACATTTTACACAGGCACACAGAACCCGTATACCGTTTACCATATCATAAAAAAGACAGGGCGAGAGAGAGCGACAGGGGGAAAGATGGTGAAAGTGCCGAGACGGAGGTGGGGTGAGAGTAGCAAAAACAATAAAGGAAAACAAGGTGAAAAACACGCAACTTTAACAACGTATGCTCGTGCGTGTATGTGTGCATTGTCGTAAAGTGAATTATGACGTGTTATTTATGGATTGCGTTCCAGCTGTTTATATACTCATGTGTGCGTGCATGAACGTGTGTGATATACTGTGTTCGGCGAATGGCAAGGGTAGTCAGTGGAGTAGTTTTCGATTGACTTGACAGATAAGCATCAAAAATTTACGCTTAAATTTTCCTTTCATCCCTCTCTTCATTTATTTGATTTATCGAACCCTTGGCTTATGCCAAGTACTTGCATATCATTTAAATCATCTTTTTTATCTGAGAGAGAGAGAGAGAGAGAGAGAGATTCTTCGGCTTTTAGTTAACTTTTCGATTTGCAACACATGGCTGTCCAGATAAGCAAATGACTATAAATTTATGAAATTTTACTAAAAAGTAAAAAATTTGAACAAAAAAAAGAAAAAAGAAACGGAGAGCAAAGGCTAAAAAAAGAAGGAAAATCCTTAAGGTTCCACATGACGGCTATGAAGAGTGCTCGCTGTCAGCACAACTGACACATAGACAAGTTCTGTGCATAAATTAATGCAACAACACTTGTTGTTGTTTTTACGGGTAAACATTGCATTTACCCTTGTTTACTACCATTACATGCTTACCATAAACTGAAATATAAACAAAACAAATGTTAGAAAAAATAACTTTTCTTCAACTTCTTTCTCAGTTTCCCTTTCAATGGCATAAAACGGAATAAATACAGAAATAAGGGAAAAATATGGTAAAAAATGCAAATTTTTCAATGTCTATACCATAGAAAATGACTCTGACTGAGTGTAAACAACTCTTGCTTATGTTCATACGGGCACGAGTAGACGGAATGATTTTTTCACTGTATTCGTATGAATTATTTCTTCTTCTCGAATTGATTCTTGTTTCCACTACCTGGCAACGTAGGTACATTGATTCACTCATTTCTTTGGCACAAAAAAAAAAAACAACGCCAAAACCTAAATTGCAATCGCATGCTTAGGCAGAGGGCTCCCTATTGAAAGTCTTACTCTTGATTCTTGCGTTCTTCCGTAGATTCCAAAATTGATGAGCAATAAGCTGCAATGTCTCTCTTGTTGTTAGTGTTATTGCTGATGTTATCTTACTATGGTTGTCGCTCAGTCAAATAGATAAGAGTTGCGTTTAAGATCTCAGTCGTTCGCGGATTCAAATCTCCGCGGCTTAGACCCTTTTCTCGCGTTGGCTATAATAAGTGTTCAACCGGTAGAATCTAAAAGCGTAAGGCTCATCAATTGGTTATACGTATCCCGTAGGTATTCGGCGGCCAATTCCTATCTCTCTGTCTTTTCCCACTTCTTTCTGAGCATCGCCGTAATACATGTTTCCAGGGCACACGGTGCGTGTCCCAGTAATTGATTATATTAAAAAAGGAACAAAACGGGGAAAAAATTAGCATAAAATTACCCACAGTTTTGTCCCATTTTTCTTCAAATAAAACAAAACAATTTATTTAATACATCGGCTTACATGTCATGAGACATTTAAAAAATTGTTTCAATCCATTCGCCTCGTTTGACTGTTGCTTAGAGGGGAATAATTCAACGCATATAAGTAAAAGCACCATAGTGGGAGACAGGCCACCACACACCCGTTCCGTTTAATACAAGTGTTTATATAGCGAGTTTTTGACATATGGCCTTATATTGGAGTTAGCCGAAAAACTGAATCGATCCGAACTAATTTCTATACCGTTTGCGCTTGCTTGGACAAGAACATTTCGGTGCACACATTTCAACACATTGTCTCCTGCAGTTTAAACATAAAAATATATCGACGTACATCTGACGGACAAGCTTAGCTTAACACAATGCTTAGCACAAACTTAATATATCCTTGTACCACAAATAGTGCAGGACACAAAAAAAATAAGAAATTCTTGGTACATTCTTCGGTATCTAGTGAACGACGAAGGATTTTTTTGAAAACATTTTTTATTTTTTCGGAAATGCATCAAAAATCAGATCAGATCGGTGAAGTTCAGCAATCAAAGAAATCGTACTTCCTTCATTAGAAAAACATATTCTGCGACTATAGTTTCAATATGAAGTTTGTTGGCCATGAATTGAAAGAACAAGAAGCACGATCAGCTCGAAAAATACGCTTTAGGCATAGATGCAATAGTGAAGGTTTTAAGCGATGAAATTTGAATGCAATCATACGACTGATTATTAAATTAAAGATTGTCTTGCTCTTTGGTCATCCATTAGTAGCACTTTAGGATTATATTGAGGCGCCGTCTACTGTCAAACGCTTAACTCGATAAAATTGCGATTAGGAAAAATAGTAAACCTGTGAATTTGTCCTTTTAGTTACACCCAAATGACCTGTTGCTGGCGGATTCATATCCGTGGTTAGATAAGGATGGCAGACACAATGATGCATTATTCCCATTTTCGGGCTAAAAAGCCCCAAGCGTTAGACTTATGGGGAAACTGCGTTACCGTATTATTTTATAGGAAAATGTGAACAAAAACAAAAGGGTTTAAGGGGTATAAACAACGAACATATAGAAAACAACCAGAAGTAATTTAATATAAACGCACATAAGCTTTTTTTTGATTTGATAGAAAATTAAGAAGAATGAGAAGATATTGGGTACGACCACTCTTTCGAGCCGAGTGTCATGCCGAGTTAAATTAGTACAAAGCAAACATGAATTGGATGAATAAGTTTTAAATTTAAAAGAAACGGTCACAATATCTCCTTGTGGCCTATTTTCTCTTTATTTTATTTATATATTGTGTACAAACAAAACTAAATGATTTACTAGCTCTCACCAAGTCTTGTAAAAAGTCGACAAAGTTGAAGTCACATACCAAAAATAAGAATAAGATGCCATTATGCCAGCCACCTAAGTGCTATGCAGCATGCATTTTTTTTCAGAAGATGGGTGTCCGAAATTCGGCTGAAAACTATTATATTTTTATTACTTGTCTATGGATTGAATTGCAAGGGATTTACTCCTTGCTAACTGAGTCCTATTAAGGTATCCTTTTGTTTATTCGGTTAGGTTGTGTTTTTCTTCTTGGCCTAAGAAAAATATTTATTAATATTTACATATTTTCATATCATAAATTTGAAATAAAAATTTTCATATTTATTACCGAAGGGTAGCATAACAAAACTACCACTGGCCAGAAACGATTACTTTATAAAGACTACTAAACTAACGCACAAATATATCCAAAAATAGCTGGATTTTGTTTCGCACGTATATATAAATAATAAACGACTGTATATATATAACATATATATACAGTCAACATATATGTAAAGGAGAGATTTTTCGTCTACTATTTCATTCCATGCTTTACTGCGGTTACACTTCTACAGGAGAAGATAAAAGATAACAGAACAGGCGGCAACTTATCACTTATTTCGTCTGATTAATAATCGGACAGATTAAGGTACTAATATTTCACCACCACCCTTGCGATTAGAGCATGACTCTAGAGAGTATGCGCCTGTCTGCTTGTCCTCGTTCGAGAAAATGGATTATTTTCCACAGTTTCAAAGATGCTTTAGAAAGCTTTATTCTCAAATTTACTAACGGAATTATATCGATGCGAAGCGAAAGCAATTTTGGCTTGCACTGAAGCATTACCGAAAATCGCTTAGGCTTGCAAAATGAAAAAAAAAAGAAGGAAAATGATTATGGTAGGACAAAGCCGACTTTTAATTACCCTACACCAAATACCGTAATGTAATTTATCCTTTACTCTCATGATAGAAGACCAAAAAGTATACATTGTTACCATCTAAAGACTTACTTTTCTTAAGAGCCCTCAGCAATAAGTGAGGTCCAAGAAACAGACTTGCTTACGCTCATGTCCATGGCCAATTTTTATTATGGAAAATTTTAAAAATTTTACTCGCTGTATGGGATGTTGTCATAAAATTATCCAAAGCAGTTCATTTTTGTTGTGGGGTTAAAACACATCAGTGTGCAAAGTTTCGCCAAAATTTGGTGAACGGAGATCGAACGACAAGGCATACGGATAAAAATACCGTTACAATTTGATTCACAAACTAATTTTTGATCAATTTGTACAGCCAAAGGTGTGTTTATCTTAGGATCATCTGGGTGCTACATACACGCGTACAAACTTACACTACAAAATGTGTACGGTGTGCGAAGGCAAATTTTATTGGAGCACGTGCAGTTTTTCACTTCACATCGAACATTATGGGATCTGACGCAAGGAGAGGAAATTTTGAATTATAGAAGCGCGGGATTAAGTAGCAAAGCTTGATAAAATGAAGTAAAAAGGGAAAGAATATAATCGCCAAAATATTCAGCAGAATCCCTGTATTTCAAATCGCTGATAATGAAACTGAACTACATTCGCCTATATTTTCGTCTATTCATCGTTAGATCTATTGTAGTCTATTCATCGTTAGAGTATTGTAGTGTCAAGAAAACTTCTCAAATTTCCTTTTCTGAAATATCAAATGTGGCCTAGAATAGTCGCTCCTTATTCTACTCATAGTGTATTTAGGGAACAGTCAAAACCGGATTCATAGTTTTACCTACAATTTAGTAGAATATTCTAGAGTGAGCTGGGAGAGCTTTATATTACATATTCTCTGCAAGATGCTTAAGTTTATGCCTAAGTAAAAGATTGACATCGTATGAAGCACTTGTTAGGCGCGTACAGATGCACATGGGTGTGTAAATATGAAATCGGAATTTTATAAATACGACAAAAAACATTTTGTTCGAAGCTTTTCGCACTGGCGTTAGCTATACATTTTTCCCATCAATTCCCAACAATTTGTTTAGGCCCCTTCGTTAAAACTCGCTCCCCTTTTGCCGCGAAACATTCCGTGAGGTGTTTCCTTTCACAACTTCATACAAAGCAAAGCGTATAAAACGCAAACGTAAAACGATCAGAACGAGTTAATATAGCAATAGATTCAGAATCATTTGCCTTCTGCTCTTCAGGTCAAGTCTTTAAGTGCTTTGCGTTCAGCCTACGTGTAGCATTTTGCGATGATTTTGAAAGGGAATTGGACAAAGATATTTCTACGCCCACTGTGCGCATATGAAGAGCAGAGAATTTTGAGAAAATCTTTTACAAATTAATGTAAGAAAGATATCTTATGACCGACTTGCGCTAGACTAAATCATTTGAGTCTCTTCCTCTTCTTATTTAAATATTTTGGTAGCATTCTTTATTTTCCATTTTCATTTTTTTTTTTTTTTTCTTTCAGAAACTTAATACCTCTCGAATGAATGTTACTTTTTGTTTGTTTAATATTTTAAATTGATTATGAGGAAATGTAAAAGTTTTTCTTTTTTTCGTTTTCCTACTTTCCAGCTTACAAAAGAGATATTCTCGAACATATTAATTATTTTAATGATGGTAATATTTCATATTTGTTTTTCTAACAAAATTAAAAGTTGAAAATATTTTATGTAAGTTCGAGTCATGGTAGAGAGAAAACTGAAAAATTAGTTCAAATTAAAGTAAAATAATTCTTTAAATAGTTTGTTTTAAATACACTTTGCCAAGAAATTAAATTTCCTTTTTTTTTATTTTTTTTTTATTAACAATTATTTTAAATAATATGTTTATGTCAGTGCCATAAATAACTTTAAAGTTGATGTACATTATATTTGCCTGCATTTAGAGGCATTTACTGCATGTATATTTAACACTTAATATGTCGATTAATAATTTATACGCAATGAAATGTGATTATGAGTAACCATAAAAGCATCATCACAAGACCATATTGGATTGCATTCTCCGCATTTCCGTATTAAATAATGCAAAATTTATACTCTATTGCATTACATCAACGCAATGCGTTACATTTCTTTTCAACCGACTAAAAGGGGAATTATATCGCATTATATTGCTTTACATGGCATTAGACGCCATTGGCTTACTTGCACCGACTTCTATTGCATTACATTATAAAATATTTCGTTTAGTCTACAGTAAGACGATTTATCTTATATTGCATCGTTTATAAAGCGCTGCATGTTCTATGACGATCAGGTGCTTTAACTTTTACATCGCTTAAATTCACTTACTTTAAGGAGCTGTAGACTACTTTCAGGCGTTTTATCTTATATGCCAGTTAGACTACTTTAAGGCGTTTTATCTTCTATATCTTTAAGGCCACTTTAAGCCGCTTTATCTTTGGTATCGTTATTTAAGGCACTTTTTGTCATTTAGGCTACTTTGAGGCGTTTTATTTTATATGTTAGCCAGTTAGACTATTTTCGGGTGCTTTATCTTCTATATCTTTAAGGCCACTTTAAGCCGCTTTATCTTTGGTATCGTTATTTAAGGCACTTTACGTCGTTTAGACTACTTTTAGGCGTTTTATTTTATATGTTAGTCAGTTAGACTACTTTCCACTTTTCTACTACTACTTTCTACTACTTTTTATCTTCTATATCTTTAAGGCCACTTTAAGCCGCTTTATCTTTGGTATCGTTATTTAAGGCACTTTATGTCATTGTATCTCGGTTAGAGTGCATAAAGGCGTTCTATCTTGCATTTCGTTTAGACTCGTTTAAGATGATTTATCTTATATTTCGTAAGGCGCTTCATTTTTTATATCTTTGAGAGTATTTTAAGGTGCTTTAACTTTTATACCGCTTAGATCACTTTAAGACGCTTATCTCTTACATCGTTGACGATACTTCAAACTACTTTATCTTGAATATCGAGCAACTTTACGGAACTTTATCTTCTATACCGTTTAGACTAATTTATTTTTTATATTGTTTAAGCCACTTTATCTTGTGTTCCCTTTTGCATTACATTTGTCTTTCGTTTGAATGCAGTTATCTCAATAAAATTCATTAGACTGCATTGACTTGACTTACTTGACATCTTATCGCATTACAACAACATTTGTGGTACTTATTGAGTGGTTAGATAGAGACCCTGAATTAAAAAGAAAAAACTAATAAAATTGAAGCCCACACAGTAATAACACGAGAAACGCGTTTTATTAGAAACTAGATCGTAAAATAACGAAATCGAAGAAGTGCCTAAAAAATATGAAAAAGCTATTAACTCTGAAAACTCTGAATCCTGACGAAATTTTAAGGCAGACCATTCTTATAAAAAAGCAATTTTTCTCAAATTTTTAGCTATAGAAATTTTATGGGTCTTTAAGTACATTATGCCTCCTGGAAATTATTCTCTGCCTTCCAATTAAAATCATAAAGCTTTGTAAACCCTACACTACTTGCGGTACGAGGGTATATGAAATTTGTGCCGATGTATGCAACACCCAGAAAGACTTGAGAGAGACTCACATTTTCTTATGATTTAGACTGATTTAGAAGCACTTTCTGAATCCTCGTTGCTTGTTCATTTTATTTTCTCGTGTTTAGTCTCCAGACTATTATTTCTGAAATATTTTGCCGAAATTTTGCACGCCGGCCTACTTTCACGCAAGGACGAATGCTATTGAAAACGATTCGGATCCGACCACCTTTTCGATCCCTTCCTTTATAAAGCCTTACTTTGAAAAGTTGTTGTATGAACAACTACAGCTGTCATTAGTCGAGGTTAGCATGTGTAACATCCAAGATAGCTTTAACCGCGTCATCTTGAATTCTGGATTTCGGTCCTATCAAGCAAACATAAATATAAAATTTGTTTTAAATAATTCTTCGTGTATGGAAATCAACAGATCTACTAGAGCTGATGTGAAGATAGAAAAAAAAAATAAATTTATACATAGATATATCAATATATATAAACATCAAATTTTTTTACATTATTTACTTACGCTGTACGCTGTTTACAGTTGACCCACTATTTCTCTGCCTGTGTATTTTCGGATCAACTTTAGATATATATATATATATATATATATATAAATACATATGTTACGTTGTTTATGTTGACATCAGAGTGTAGCTCGTATTCTAATAAATAAAACAATTGCATGTAGAGAAGGAAAATAAAACCGAACGAAAGAAAAACAGCAATCGCAGCTAAAACCCAAAAATTTATGGCACAATAATTACCACAACACTCGGTTCAAATAAAATTCTAAGAAATTTAGCTTAAATCGAATCATTTAATACCCACCGCTTTATTGTCATTATTATTAGTTTTCCATAGGCAAATATTTAGAACTAAAAAATATTGATTGTCGAAACATATGCAAGGCTTCGAACCCTGGCAGGCCCCAATGGGGCAAGCGTAAGTCCTTTTTTCACTTTCGTTAGTTTGTATGGTTAATAAAATGTGTGAAAAAATGCAATTAATTGCAAGAGATCTTTGATAGCGCCAGTAATGCTGCACCAACTCAATTGTCTAATTCTATGAATTCTCTATGCTACAGTTATAAGCTTTAGGCCACAATATAAATCATTGCGGCGAACTATGCACAAAGTAGTTTTTTGAGTCGTGGACTGCTGTGCTTTCTATGTTTAATTCGCGAGCAAGTATTTGTTGGATCGTAGCGAGTAATGAAAAATGGCTACGATGTAGTATGTAAAGCACAACCAAATGTAATGAAGGACAGACGGGGTGTTATCGGGGCTTAACTATCGAAAGCAAAGCGAAATATTCTTCATGGGCGAAAATTACTTTGGTGTTGCGTATTATGAGCTGCGATCTAATGGATGCCGCTAACCATAAGTGACGCAAATGGATCCATCGTTAAAGGGAAAACGAACGAAAAGCGAAAAAAGGAGACGTTTAAACAAAACAATTTTCGAGCCCATTTATCAAAACCACTTGAAGAAGCGCGTTAGCAGCGCTGAAATTCAATATTCTCCACTCTCCCCTATTTAGGTCATATGTCGCCCCCATTGGTTTAATGAATTGCTTATTAATTCCCCCGTCTAAAACACAACAAACACTTTACCTTTCGAAACGTATCGCATACGTTGGCGGGAAGATGGAAAAGCTAATTGCCGGCAATTATCGATGCTTTGAATAACACAACTAAGAAAATGTTTTTGCAATAAACGTTCGGATTTATTAAAAAGTTGCTTAAAATATGTCATCCATAAGTCGCTGCCAGCTTTTTACACGCAACAGGCTGTGTAAGCTAAGCGTAGCATATCTTTTTTCTCTTGATTGCAAAATAATTAACAAATAAACGTGTGTTCGCGTCTTAACTCTTGGTTGTCCATAGTGTGGCATAAGAACATAAGCGCATGTAACATAACAACCAACTATTACGCTCTATTTTTTTTTTTTTGTGTTTTCCTTTAATATGGTCTATCAGTCGGGTGATGTCTGTTACACGTGTAACACCGCGATGATGGGAAAGAGTTAAGTAAAGAGGAAAATATATGGAGAATGATTGCAGTCAAATGGGTGCGTACCCAATCCGATTGAGCACTCACTATAGCTGCGAGAAATTACGTTCTACCGCAGTGCGATGAGAGCCTGTAAACAAGCACTTTGTAGTCACACTTAAGTTTAAGTTAAGTTACCGTTCAGATTAATGGTATTTTTGGATAAATCTATAGATTTTTCTTTCGCTGACTTGCTGTACTAAAGTAAACGGCAAAGAGTTAATCGGAAGGTTCTTTTCGCAGCTCAATCTTTCCATTTCACTTTAACAACTTTTCCATTTCATGTCATAGACAGAGACTTTGCAATTCTCATCACAGCGGGCAGATGAATAAACATCTCACGACTCATCTAATCACTCGTAGCTGAAATATATTTCTGCGTATTTTCTGTTCATTTTATTCACATTCAACAACAACAAAATACGCTTGTAGTGGCCGTTATAAACGCAAAAGCGTATATTTTTGCGTTCAGCAAATAATAATAAATTAAGTGAATGTTTAGCAAAATTCGGTTGATAATTAAATAAAAAATTATGGCGTTCTTTAATGTACACTCTAAGAGAAAATAAATATGCATTTGTGCTGAGATGTTTATTGTAAAACACACAAACACACAAACACACAAACACACTGTGGTTGTGCATTAAGTAAGACGACACCTGTTTGCTTTATATCACAAAGAATTGGGTAAACATTTGCAGAGACTGAATGCTTTATAAGATTTCAAATATTTGCCTTTAAAAAAAAAAAAATTCAGTTAAATATAATTATGAATGATTTTTTTTTATATTTCATCAGTTTTTTCATTTTAACATTTAAAATTAATAGAATTTTTTTGCAGAAAATTTTTTATAAAGAAATGTTGTGCGTTACATGAATTTCCATAAATTTTAAAAAGCCGTAACTTTACCAAGAGAGCAATGTAAAGAAATATCTTACCAGCTAACGTAGGCAGTGCGCAGTTCCTCTACCACTGGTTGACGCTTAAGTTTGTAGCTTAAGTTGGTAGCTTAAGTAAAATTGCTTTTTGTAAAAGACACAGTTTTGTGTACCGTATTAAAAATTGTGCTTTACCCTATTCATACAAAGTGATTAAGCGAAATTCTTGTAATTTTCTTTCCTTGTTGCTTATGCAATCCTAATTGCTAGGTTATGGAAAACTGTCAACCATCTGTGCAACAGTTTATTGTCTTAAGCACTTAAATAATCCTAACAATCCACTAAAAACAATTTCCGACTTTTTGGTATAAGTTTGCTTAGTTGAAATAGACAGACAAACAAATTCAAAACTTATTTTCAATTAATTGAAAGTATTAAAGAAAATTTTCATACCACAACTTTTTATGACAAAAGAAGAGAACAAAAAAAAAAAAAAAACTCGTATACTTCAAATTGCTTTGTTATGTTGCACTTTGTTAAAAGGTTTGCCAAACTGTCGAATCAGATTCTTAATCGACTTAAATATGTCCGCATGTCCGTCCATCTGTTGGTGGTAAACACTCTCCTGGCAAAAGTGAAGTTGTTTCAAATTTGATGGCAACATTGAAAGTTCTTGCACAAATCGGTTGAAGGACACGCCTACTTTATTACATAAAGTGTCAACATCTCTTACTTCCTTTCGTTCAGGCTTATATGTCGTTTCTATCGTAACCAACGAATTGTTATTATCGTTATTATAATTGAAGAAAGTTTTCTAAGCCAAAGCCAAAAATATCGATTATTTCTTTAAAAGTTTTCAAACTGTTGTGCTAATGAATGAACTAAGTTAACAATGAAGCAACAATATGCTGCTGCTGTGTAGGTATATTATGACTCTTGTACATTGTGATATTATGAATCAATTTAATAGACGCCGTAAGGAAAAAGAAAATGTCATTAACACTTAATGTATTCCGTTGAATAACAAAGACTTCACTGATACGGTGCCGAACCTGGTCTTGTACGCTAGATGGGGTTAGCAAGAAAAAAAAAGACTATCAGGATTTTCATAAATAGCTATAAAATTTGCTTAATGCGGTGGAGGGGAACCGCATAAAAAATCTTCCTTAGAAAGTGTGTCAATGCATTACCAAAATATCGAGAACAAAACATGCATACAGAGGTCATGCACTTTAAGATATTTTAGTTTCTCATTTTCGTTTCTCAAAATATTATCAAAATGTACATAATTCGATCCGACCTGTGCGTAATCACTTTCCTCACTTGAACATATTAGAGTTTATTTGTTTTTCGTTACTATTCAGGCATTGAGAAGTTTTTGGGGCAAAAGACGTTTCGTCAGGTGCTTCTAAACATTACATGTACAAGTCCGAAGCTGCTTTTGTGATCTGGGACTTCTTGAGAACATTGTTATCTGCCTTAAGAAAATGCTCTTCCAATTTGCCGCAAAGCTGGATACTTGCATATGTTTCATCCGCTGTTATAGAGTCCAGTGCGTCTTGCACTGTCTCCATGATCTTTTAATTCATTTACGTTTCCGTTCGTTATCACTCCGGTAAGATCCTTTGCCCTGAAAGTTCTTCCAAACTTCTATCTTTTAGCGCACGTGAATACAGAAAATATGCGCTCAGGAATTACTTCGGAAGACTTCGGATTACTTCTTAAAGATTCGAAGTAAATGCAAGAAAAATTGGCAAAACCGTTGCCAGCCATTTCAAGACGCCCGCAAGGTGTAGGAGTGATTCATAATTGAGAAAGCACGACTGGTGCGTGCAACTAGACGAGTGCCGTTTGCTTAGTTGTGAACAGTTTCTTCAAAAGCAAGGGTAGAATCTTCTGCATGCCATTAGGACAAAGGAAAAGTGGATTTATTACGATAATCCAAAGCCAAGAATATGCTGCACTTCCCTCCCAAGCTTAAACCACGCTGTCCAAAGAAAATATTCACATGCCCTGTATTTGGTGGGACCAGCTTGTCGTAGCGTATTATGAACCGGTAAAAAGGTCTGAAACAACCTCACGTAACCTGCATTGAGAAGGTTTGAAGCATTTAGGGCTGACGTTGAACGAAAAACGGCTACAGTTTATCGAGCACACGGAGAAAATGATTTAAGGGGAACACAATTCCCGACTTCATGCCGCAAAGTTGGTCAAAACACATTTGAAAACGTTGAAATAGAAAGGCGTACCCAACCCATTCCATTCTCCAGGTATTGCTCCCTCTGAATCTCACTTTATTTCGATTAATGCCCAGCGGATACCCAGTACGGTTCACTGTACTTTTGGCTTTGGGTCAATACGTGGATCGCCTCAAAAGATGGACAGATTATTCGACACGGGATTCATACGTTGCGCAAAAGATGCGAGTCGCCAGCGAAAGACAATTTTTTGAATAGTAAATGTGCAAAAAGTTTTTTACAAACTCGAAAAAAAGATGAAAGCATGGCTGCGCACCTAATATTTTTTTTTTTTGTTTTTTTGAAAAATAATGAATTGAATAAACGAACATATTCGTTCTAGAGTTTATTTCTTTTCGCCAAGTGGATTGTTCTGTCGAGAATGTAGGCATGACATTATTTGCGCTAATGGTAGTGTTGCCCCATTATATAAATCGTTATAATCGTATAACGAATACCCGCGCGGACATAGTTCACCCGTTGATGAATTTTCTCAAAAGCGGAGGCAAATTAATTTGTTCGTCTCACATTTTGATACGTGTACGTTAGGACATCTTTGCTAGGAATCTTCCAATAACCGCTTTATATGGATCGATAGAAACATAATACACGAATCCAGGCGACGAATGTACAATCTCTAAAGTCACCTCAGTTAGATGCCAAAATGTGAGAAAGTGCTGTTAAGCCCTGAAAACAATGGATGAATATATTCGCAACGTGCTTTATACACTCTTAAGGGAAAATATGGTTTATATGTTGCTGAGCATGTTACTTGCGCTGCATTGGGGGAATAAAGGTCATACGAAAAGGAACAGTTTGCATAATGCGTCTTACGAAAGCATCCATTGTCTTCAACGCCTTCGGTAAGAAGTGTCGTATGCCTCTTTTTCATATCCGATCGTCACAAGAATCCCTTACGCAAGATAACTTGCAGCAATTCCTAAACCCCTTCATTGAAGGTAACCCTTCTACAGGTAAACTCTTTTTAGTTGTAAAAAAGCAAAACTTGGCAATCACAAATCCAAGTTCGACCCGCTTGGTCTTTGGTAACTTTAGCTGGAAACTCTCAGTCCACATTTCTTTGCCATTACTTTTTTTTTTTATTTATTTTTTATTAATTAATTTACTTTACTTGAGCTGGAAGGAAATACATTTAAAAACACTATTCACAATTTTTCTGCTTTAAAGTTTAAATTTCAACTGTAAAACCTAACATTAAATGAACTTTGTTTTTTTTGTTTTTTTTTTTTTTTTTTTTTTTTTTTTT
>KK502602.1:293303-309967 GCA_000688735.1 Glossina austeni
TCTGGTTGTTATGGTATCGGAAACGCAGAGAGTGTAGTGGAGAGACGTAAAAACATTTCAAACATTTCTACAATCAGAAAAACAAACCGATAAGTAGTTTGTTCGTTTAAGCGTAATATATATATATATATACATATACATATTTACACATACACATATATATACACCTACACATATATATGTATATATATATTCTGTATATATATATTATGCTTAAACGAACAAACTACTTATCGGTATATATATATTTATATATGTATGTAGATATGTGTGTGTATATTGATATGTAAGCATGTATATGCGCATGCACGTAGAACTACTACTTATATATACATAGCAGTTGATTTCGTTGTTTATGTTTTTATGGATGTGTTTGATTGATGGTTAGATTGATTGATGATGCAGGCTTGAGCAGAGATGGTTAGATTCATAAAATTTAGTGCAATTGCAGCAAAATATTGCTGTTGTTTAGGCAGACTATACATAAATTTTCGGAATATTGGAAACCACAACACATAATAGGCACACAAACGCATACATATATATGCAAACAAAAACATATGGATGCATATTCAATACATTTATGATTACGATACCGAATAGTTTCAAAAAAAAATTCAATGCTGAATTTGCTGGAAATGGTTGGAAAAGCAAAAAAAAAAAAAAAAAAAGAAGCAGAAAATAAATACAAAACTGAAAACGACCGCTTGCCTATTGTTGATTATGCAAAAATCAGTAACGAGCGCTGATGCACACACACGGTTAAGCTATGTAGTGCAGAAATAGGCAAAACTTAATAGATTACTTGAACGTGAACACCAATACGCCGATAACATAAACTAAAATACAAGCACACACACACACACAAACATACCTTTTATATGCTCGCCCTAACACACATTCGAAACACTAAAGATTTAAAGGGAGAAGAAAATTATTTTCACTTTGACGGGATTTTCGAACGCCCGCTACCTTAAGCAAATACATAAGTAATGCGAAGGTGACGTAAACTAGAATTGCATCTCTGTCGGCCGGCCTGCTCTAACTTTAAACCCTATTGTCAAATGTTTCTTTTAGATACTCGATTAAAACTTCTAAACGATATCTAAAAGTTAAATGTGGAGAACAAGACGGGGTGGTCATAACGGTCCCTTCCTATTATACCAATTAGTTTCTAATCTAACGGTACCTGCCCGCTTTCGCGTTTAGACTTGTGCTAGACCGACCTCCGGTTGTACCAACCCAAGCACAATTGCACACTTCTGAGTTGGTCTAGATTCTGTGTTCGCCTGATGTCCGCCAAGTGTGTTGTTAGCGATCGTATAGTTGGTTAGTGTCCTTAAAGACCGGTCTTGCCGGACTATAATGTTTTTTTGAACTTTGTACCAGCCATGCACTTTTCGTACTTATCTTTCACCCTTATTCGTGGAATTTCATGTACATCGCGCTGAATCTATCGATGATCGATAAATATATGTCTAGGTTTCTGACAGAGGGACACAGTCAAACGATATATAATATAATCATTCATTCATTTCATATGCAATTCATTTATATGTGCAATACGGTGATGGTGAGAAGAAAATGCGGAGAAAGAAAGAGACAGAGAGTGGTCGCGGCTTAGTAAGTCTTAGACCAATAGCTAAAAGTTATGTATTTACCGACAGTAACTCGTCCCATTTGGTGACGTTGCGAGTCAAAATCTTTTGAGCACCGTTGACCGTTCTATGTATGTGCCGAACCAGTAAGTAAGTGTTATGGCTTTACCGACTGCGCGTTCATTGTAGACACGACCAATTTTACTCTACCTTGAACCCACGAACTTAGTAACAGAATTCTTTTCTCTAGTACTTTGACATAGCGTAACTGTTAGCAGGCTACGAAACTGCTGATCTCATTTTTCTTGACTTTACAAAAGTTATGAGAAACGTAGTATACCTTCACCCTTCGACGATTGGTTATAAAACTGGTGCAGAGGAGTTAATATCGTTAAGGATTTATGGCACGAAATTCAACACTCAAAGTGTTGTTTGCGATTTCAATGATGATAATCACATGGCTAAAATAGTGCGATGAATGCAAACCGCATTTGTAACATATGTGTATGTATCCGTGCACGTACAAGCAAAACGTCTATGATACTTCGCATTGGTTGGTCCCAATTATTTTTTGTTTTTTTTTTGTTTTTTTTTAATTTTTGCAGAGCGTGAGCTGCTTTTTAATATTTAAAAAAGGAAATAAAGAGAGACTATGTTTAGTTTAAGTCGAATTTTTGTGGTACCTGTTAAGGTAAGTTGCAAACCCCTTAAGCAGAAATCCTTTATCTCGTGAAGGCAGAAAAGTTTTTACGGTAGTATAGGCTCAGAAATGTTTTTATATTTTATTCTTGCCCATCTTCGCTTTTTTTTTTTCAATACGTCAGAAGGCAACATAATTTTAACAAAACGCGCTTGGTTTGCGCAGATAAGAAAACGTTTAAAAGGATTGCATATTAAATTTTCTAAGATTAATTTTAGTGGTTGGCCAAAAAACATAAACGTTATTCGGCCCATTTCAGTGGATGGATAGGCAGATGAGGAGTTAAATGAGCCAGAAAGCTAACAGAGATGTCCGCATATAAATGTTCGTTGTATGTCCCTAAGGGTTTTAAGTAGTTTGATAAATCTTAGCATACTTTTAGACTGGTTGTAAACGGAAAGCACTTTATGCTCTACCTCGATGAAGTTGCGCTATACTCGTTTTGGCCATTTTATTGGTATTTTTCATGTACGTCGTTTTAAAGGTTTTAACAAAGTTCAGAGAGATTTCACTTTTATTGCATTGATGATGCTGTTGCTTGCTTTATGGTATGGCATAGACACGTGATTTTATATCATTGATTATTTCGTCGACGTCTAGTTAATTTATAGCCTCAATTGTTAGCTATTGAGGTTGTCTAGCTTTTCAAAAACATTTTTTTTTTCTTTTTCGTTGTTGTTGTCTCTGTAGTTCAACTTTTCTGTTGAGTGCAAAGTTTTAAATTTTCAGTTTACAAAAAAGTGGTTTTTTAAATTATTGTGTTTTTTCCTTTTCCCATATTCGTACTGATTTAAATAAAGTTTATTTTAATTAATTTATTTATCATTATGCTGTGGATATACAAAAACCACATATTTTCTATTTACCTATTATCATATGCATCTTGCGAGCAAGGCTTATAAAATTTATTACACGGTTTGTTACATAAGTATACGCTGCACTACAACGTTCAGTGTCAAAAATGCGGCTGGACTCTCCATGATATTTTTTTTTTCTGCTCTGTATGGTTTATTTCTTTTTTTTCTTTTTTTTTTTTGTTATATTTAGAGATTTATTTAATTTAATTATTTATCTACTGTATCTATCGTATTTATTAGCTTACTGTGTAAATAATGTTATTTACTTCAAAAAAAAAAAAATATATATATATATATATGTATATATATATATATATATGTATATGTACATATAAATACAAAAAACAAGCAAATAAACAAAAAGGTTTATAAACACTGTCTGTGATTAGCAATGTTATTGAGCATTACTACAAGCTGGGAGAGGCGTGGGCAATGTTATCGATTGCGATGTAAACAAACTTGTCTAATTACAATCTGCTTTTAGCTGTAGGAGGAAAAGCAAAATAAACAATAATTTCCCGCTTTATTCTCTCCTTTATCAGCATTTCCTTTTTACAGTTTATGAATGTGCTTAATGAATGCTTATCCCGTTTACTACCACGTGCCGCGTGAAAAAAACATCCCACCAACTGTCCAAGATTGTTAAATGATTTTTCATTCGATACGGAGAACATCATATAAATAGCCATAAACTCGCTACTCGATCTATTGGCACTCGATAATGGACACCTATAAACCGACCGCAGTCTTCATACATTTTACCGTTTTGAAGCTTAACAATTATATTCAGTGGACAACATGCCTTAGCAAATTGTCCAAGAATGTCTTTCACATTCATTCATTCATTCATTCATTCATTCATTCATTCATTCATTCATTCATTCATTTATTCATTTCATTCAACGGTTGGTAGCGAACAAGTTAAGGCTCAGTATGTGAATTTTATCTGGTAGTTGATTTTGTTGAATTTAAGTAGCGGTAGCTGGGAATTTTTTTAAATTATATCTACCGTAAAACCCATGAAACATTATGTTCTCCCCTTTTTAGGGGATAGGATAGCAAAGTTGATTTTAAGTTTACAGGTGATCCGCCTGAGCAGCCAAGTAGGTGAGAATCGGCTCAACAGGAAGTCATTGGCTGTGGGTTCAAATCTACAAGTGCAGTAGTGTTTTCTTTGGCCGTAGCTATAGTGAGTGCGCAGTCGGTAAAAACATAACGCTTATCGCCTGGCCATACACCCACTTGGCTGCAGTTACTCTCTACCTAAAACCAAAAATTAAGTTTGATCTTCTATTTTAAATAAAATGCTGCCTACAGAATACAATAAATGAAAAATTATAATTGCGTGAAGTTTTGAGGCAATTACCTCATAACCATTTGTCCCTCCGTCCAATTGTAGTTAATATTATTATTATTATTATTATTATTATTGTTATTATTATTGTTATTATAATATTAATATTAATGATTATGCTCAAGGATGGAAGATAGTGTGCCCTAAATTTTCGATGCGCTTGCATATCGGTGCGGTGTGGACTATGTTGCTCTTGTCTAGACACATAGGCAGGGTAAGTGTTTTAAGGACACAAACATCAAGTCTTTTAATAGGACGACTAGGTTTACTGTCGTACCTATCGTTAAATGTAAAATGAAAAATTGCTCCGATCAGTTGGTAGATATGAAAACCCTGATCTCATTTAGACTCATTGAGTGCCACTCAAACATCCGTAAATTTGATTTGGTGCCTAACCAAAGTTCAAAGGCAATTCTTTTCTGCTTTATCTAATATATCTCTTCTCTCTCTTCTTATAAAGTAATATCCTAAGCTGCTGTGCCTAAATTACAGGACAATTATGATTAGAAAAGCCTCCGCAAAAAAAAAAGAGAAAAAAATAAGGAAAACGAGTTACCCTGTTTTTCTGACTTCAATGTCGTTTTTGTCGCATCAAACATACAGAATTGGCAGCACAAATGCAATTCCGCATAGCGGAAGTATTCGCAGTGCGGATAAAAGGAATCATGCGAATTCTCCACGAGAAACAGCCATTTTGTTTGTATGTTTTTCGGACCTGATGCTCCCGGAGCCACTTAATTTCGCTTAAGCAAGCTAACGGAAGAGGTGTGTGTAGCGGCTTATTTAACTCTAAGAACCTAAGCAATGCGCTTATACGATTTCTACGAAATAGATCATTTTTCGGATAATAAGACTATAATTATTAGGTACATATATACATATATATATATAGTATTGTGTGTGCTTATGCATATACTCGCTCAATGAGCAAAACGCAAAAAGAATATTTAACTTAATTAAGTTAAATTAGGATTTTTAGTTACTGCAGATAATTTGAGTGCCCACATAAAAACTGATGATCATAAGTATGCTAGTGCTACGAGTTGTTTTTATAAATTGTGTTCGAGAGTTCGTGGCAGATGGTTGTAAAAAGCTTTTCCTGTTCGCATAGTACTTTTTGATTTTTCTCTTTTTTCAACTGACTGCATGTAATCGAAATATTTGCTTTGCATTTGCTTGCTCTGCTGATTGTTTCAGCTGTGATATGTCACTCTCTGAAATCACATAAGTTGTCACAATTATAATACGGATATAGGGTGTATTGTGATCTTATATAACCTCCCACTTTTTCTCCAAAAGGAACGTTAGTAACACACAGTGCACAGTGTTGGATAAAAAACTATGACTATTTCACTTGAAAGTATTATTTGCGGGCTTTGCACAGGCGGGTTATCTCATCGAAGTATACAGGGCGTGGTTTTTCGGGCAGATGAAAATAAATCATACGATTAGTTCAAAATTCCGATTTTACAATAAAAAATCAGCAGAAACTTCATTTTCACTCCGTATAGAAATAATTCTCTTTATTAGGTAAAAGGTTCATGTCAACGGCTCATTTAATTTTGACAGAACATTTTGAAGTTAACATGAAGAAAATATTAATCTTATCGGGTTGTTGCACCCTACACTCCTTGATTTGTGTGAAGGCGTGCAACGTCCAGGAGGACTTGAAATAGACGAATCTTTTATCATAGTTGAATCGATCTCAGTTTGTCTGTCCCTCTGTCCGTCTTGTATTTTTATGCTCAAGCTACTAAACGTCGCAGTTTTTGAGAGATCTTGATCATCGATGTATTTTAGCTTAAGGACGAACGTGATTAAAAATGATTCGAATCGGATCGTCTTATTTTGAAAAGTAGTTATATGAATAACAGAAGGGTTTCGTAGGATATTTTATGGTGAGCCAAGGCCCACTACGGTGGGTGTACTCGGTTTTTTACTTAGATGATCGTCAGGTAAATTATATTGGCTTTCCTTTGGTCGTATGGCTATAGAAGCGATTATTCCTAGTGTCCATAAAGACCTGCCATACCCCCGCACTGTAACACACCGCTCAACGACTGAAGGACTGGACAGACACCCTAATGATTAGGCAATGCCCTTCAGAGCTTCATTTCATTTCGGTCATTCATTTACAAGAGTCACTTACAAGAGTCTTGATGACGTTGCTTTCATTGTTTTTGACGCGAAAAAGTACGTCTTAATCTCAGTACTAGTTTGAAGGATGTTATGGAAACTTTTCTTCACCGAAAACAACACTTAATCGATGTTTTGCTGATTTTAAACAAGCTTGTACGGAGACCGATAAAGCCGAACGTGATCAATGCAAAAGAAAGACGGACAGATCCACTTTTTTTGATAGTCGAAGAACAGAATCACAAAAGAGATATATAGAAATGAAAAGAGAGATAAGGTGTGAGAGATTGAGAGAGAGAGAGAGAGAGATAGAGAGAGAGAGAGAGAGAGAGAGAGAGAGATAGAGAGAGAGAGAGAGAGAGAGAGAGAGAGATAGAGAGAGAGAGAGAGAGAGATAGAGAAAGAGAAAGAGAAAGAGAAAGAGAGGATGAAGGTTACATCTCTCTATACAAACGTATCGAAATGTTGGAGTAGCTTTGGATGGATTGTAGTGTTCTTCAATAGCATTTTATTTTCATTTTGTAAACTAGAAAACCGGTAGGATTAAGTGAACTTAAAATCTTTCGCAAAAATATATCGTAGTGATGGATTTAATATTTCTCGTATATATATTTTTCATTCATATTCTCAATCGCTTCATCTCTCAAAGTTAACGGCGTAACTCATCTAATTATCAGTGATTTTCTCCATTCTTTGGCCAATTTTTTTAAAGCCTTTATTCCCTCTTAGCAAACTCTTGTGTTCATTAATGTTACTATTAAAACACAAGGCCAAACACACATATATTGTTGTTTTATTTCTTTGATTAATTTAATTAATTTTCACTAATGAGATCTGGCAATCGAGAGGCTTATCCTAAAGAATCTCAATACTTTCCTATTGTAAATAAATCCATAAATTGCTTATCTAGTAAGGGTTATGATGTATAGGATTTTTTTAATGTGATTTCTTTATAATTACATAACATTTATTAAAATCTGTCCTCTAAATACGAGTTGCTCGCTCGCTCGCTCGCTCGCTCTGTTTGCTACGTTTTTATATATTGAACTTTGTTGAACTGTACAACAATTTTACTACAAATTTCAATTTAATGTATTTACAGATGTCATTATTTACATATGTATTGTGTATGCGTATGCGTATGCGTATGCGTATGCGTATACGTATGCGTATAAAGTAATTTGCATGCATGGCGGTGTGTTACAATGTCTGTGTTTTTGTTATTTATGCATTCGATATGCCTTTGATTTAATAGTGTCTGTGATATTCATTAAAATTTTATGCACAATTGTTTTGATTGATATGATGTGCGTCTCAAGTTTACCATCATGATGTTGATAATAATGACGATAATAACGATGATGCATTTGCACGCATTCATATATATATGTACATGCATGCGTGCATGCGTATGCTTTCGCAATTGCATAGGAACACACATATGCATTATTAAAAGCACTTTATAAGAGCATTGTGAAAGGGTGCACATGCAGATGCTTGTCTTTTGCCTTTAATGCTTCATTTTATATGAAAATAACAACAACAACAACAACAACAACATAACGCGTGCCCCTGCCATTGAGCTTAAGCAATTTTTCAAAAACATGATACTTTTTATAAACATCAATCTAGTCTGATGGTATACTAAGTTTGTCAGTCCGCTAACTGACATCGCGGAAAGTATGTATGTACATAACAGGTGTAGAAATTCAATCCGACTAACTCTTTTATGAAAAAAAAAAAAACAAAATGCTTATATCTACAATATACTAAAAAATATTCTTTTCAAACCATTCATTGTTCATCATTAGGCCCCTGTTTTTGCCATTTCTTAAGCAAAATCGAAAATTAGTGGGGAAAGGGTGAAAATTGGTCCTTTTAGTTTATGTGGAAAGAACACTACTTTTTAGGTATCGTCATGAAAATGGAAAGACAACGCGTATATAAGCTGGAGCCTTGAATGGAAGGGAGCACATTAGCAACTCAGTCATGTTAAGATTTACTGAGCCATTTTGGAAATATGGCACCGGACATCCTCATGCCGAAAAATGAAGATATCATGGTTTCTGGCACATTGCCCCCGTTTTGCGAGTCAATTGCCCGAATTTTTGTTGTTGTTGGTAATCTCCCCCAGTGACGGTTTCGTTTAGTTGAAGCAACTCACTCACTCACTACACTCCACCCAGCTTAGTCTTAAAAATGACGATGTCATGGATATTTAACTTTGTCGCCTGCATCGTGCATGTTTGCGCAACACATTTTCCATCCATCCACACAATACATTTCGATAGCACCACCCTTCCGTCGAATTAAGCAGCAAACGTAAGCTTCTAGTGTTTGCCGGTTTTTTTTTTTTTCTTTTGCACTTTGATGAAATAACTCTTACTGCGTAAGAGCGTAAGCTTAAAATTTGTACCTTTACATGGAGTGGTCGTAGTTGAACAAAAACTCACAGAAAAAGTGACGTCATCTCTTATCAAAGCCTGTCAAGATCAAGTTCTGCACTTAATATGTAAAACCTAATTTACTTGGTACATATACACATATATATAACAATATTCTGCTATTTTGCGTCATTCCTTTAGTACAACAATCCACAACACGTGGGATGTTTACCACACCCAGAAGAACTTAGGACAGATCTTCCTCCTTCTATTATACTAATTTATGCAGAATCACTTTCCGAATCTTTCTAGCTTTGTTTATTAGTCTATCGGTCTGTCCGTCCGATGTCTTCCCGTGTGGTCTTGTGCTCAATTTACAGGCCGCAATTTTAGAGATATTTGGATGAAATTTGGTTTTGGGACGGCCGCTATTGAGAATGGTTGGAATCGGGCTACATTTTCGACCGTTTGCCATATAAGGCCTTATTTTAAAAAGCCGTTATATGAACAATTAAGCGAAGTGGTAGAGCAGGCCGCGGCTCACTTGTTTTAGAAGACTTTGTTTTTAGAACATTTCGTACCTCCGCCACACATATTTAGCTAAAAATTGGTCATACTTGATGATAGATCGAGTTCCACTTTAAGTGAACAACTGACGTAAGTTGAAAAAGTTATTAGGAACTTAAAATGTTTTCTTTTCTTCCCATTTTACAAATAAACTCATTTTCATTGGAATTATCGAGAAATGTTTTAAATCATTTTCGGGTCTTTTCTTCTGCCGATGGCGGCTCACCTATACTTATATACTTACTTGCTCTGCTCCTGCACTAAAAGGCGTGTGGATAGGAATTTCATTATTCAGTTCGGATAAGAAATCCAGTGCACTAGCGAACAGCATGATAGCTTAAATTCATCTCATCTTTCTTTAAGTCTGTGTGTGGTCGAGCCTCCAATGCTGGCAAAAAAATGATTTGAAATTGGATCGCAACGTTTTTCAACAACAGAAAGTAAACTTGATGCGCTCAAGAACTTGAAAAAGAGACCACAAACAATGCCAGATATCGATCTAATGATTACTTGAAAAATTTCACCGTTCGCCTCGTTCGTTACGATGCATTTAATTACGTGCTTTTGTGCTTTCGCAAAGCTGGTGGAACCAGATGCAATTTGTCTTTAAATTTCAATATCTCTTTTTTATTAAGCTTTTATTAAATTATGGCTTTATTACGGTGCGTCTTTCCATGGAAAACTGCTCACTAATTGAAACTAAAGTGTATTTTTATGTTAGACCATAAAAAATTTCTCGGTACAACTGGTTTTCTTTTTTATTCTATATTTTAGTTTACGTATGCAAGTGTATGCTGAGACATCTTCTTAATATGCAAAATCACAAAATTTAAAAAAGCTTAAGAGTTTTTATTAGTTTATAGATTTACGGCAGAGGATAAATTAAGAAAAGAAAAAACGTACACACACACTTACAACACGTTAAGATGAATCTTGAAAAGTAAGGTTAATAAATTCTTTTTGTTCTCTTTGTTGTTTTTTTTTTTCTGTTAACCTCAGCTGGGAGAAGACTCTGTCACGTTTAAGCTGACTATTTGTCATTAATTACTTCCTTATCTATTTATCTAATTACTAGTAAAATTTATAACCAATTCTTATAAAACGACATCAACGATTTTTTTTGAGCGTCCAAGTATTTCTCCGCTCTTCTTTTTTCGATACTACGGCTTACTTATCCATACCAAATTTCTCTTTTATGGAAACCAATTACAGTCCACTACATAAACAAACAAAAAAAAAAAAAAAAAATTAAATGACTTCTTAAAGTTTAAAAAAAAAAAAAAACTGATTTTTACATTTTCGTAATGAGAAAAAAGTTCTTTCTTCAAAACCATCGAACGCAACCGCAGAAGTAACATGCTTGGTGAACGAAGCCTAGTAGTAGTAGTTGAGAAACTTGGGCAGCGATTATGTATCTTTTAGTTAACTAGCTATCGCTATGGCGGCGTAACTCGAAAGCCATTTAGTATTTGGCATTGTGTATGGCTTTCGTCGTTCGATATTTTTGGTTCGAATCAAATGAAGGGATAATAAGGCACAAATTTGACATTTCTTTGCTCATAAACACAGAGCATAATACAAACAAAACAAAAAAAAAAAAAATCAAAACACAACTCAACTTTTTAATTGTCACAAAACATATATTAAAGCGGATTTATTCCGTACATCTTTTATTTCAATAAAATTCAATCTGAAAATGCACAAAATAGGCCGATTCTTAATCCCTCACTTACTCGCTTCAATTGGGAAGCGTTGTTGATACTTTGCGTTGTATCACTGATGGTGATTCTATATGATAATGTGTGGAAAGATTGACCATACACGATTTGATAACGAGCTTTGGCTTAATTATATACTTATAGTAAAAGCAAAAAAAAAAAAAAAATATACTTTTAAAAAATGTAAGGTTTTTTACTTTGGATCACCTGCTTGAAAATAAGCAATTTTTCGTTGGAACTTATTTCGGTTTTCATTTCTAGTCGTCTTTGAAAGGTTTTTCCATTGATTTTTTTTCTTTTTTTTTTTTTTTTGTCAGTTAATAAACGAAATTAATTAATGCAAAACACTGCAAACTGAAGCGAAGAAAAAAACCATCGAGTTTGAAGTTTGCGTGTTTGTCTTACTTTATTTTGCAAGTCATACGAAACGATAGTAAACTAGATGGATTTTGAGTGTTTCGAAGACGAAAGCGTAATGACCACTGAAAATGAATGTACGTGTGTGCACGCTTAAAACCAATTACTACAGCGTGTATATGTATGCCTTCAAGCGAAAAAGAGACAAGCTAAGCGAATTATTTATGTATTACATAAATAATTTTTTTGCGTAATGCAAACGTGCCACGAACAAGCTTTTTTCTCTTATAAATGCAACTCTAAATAAACAATAGCACATAACCATGAGAAAGCAATGGTAATGCAAAACATTTAGCTTTCACTTGGTTTGACAGTTTTGAAGTAAGAACACTTCTCGCAGCTATTGTGCATAAATTCGAAACTCAAATGTGAAACCTAGTTATCGCCATACACAATTAGCATCTTGGTAAGATGATGACGAGAGATATCTATTAGTAAATAAAAAGAGATAATTAATAGTAAATTTCTGGCATAAATAAATTGAAGTTAACACGCGTTGAAAGCATTCTCATCTCAATTAGATTTGCAGTTAGTTTCCAGTTCCGCTTGTCGAACTCGAGCTCGATGGCAACTTTGAAGTTCGTTATCGAGCATTTGTTAACGAGCAAGTGAGTGGATGGTACTCGATAGCCTACGAATGTTTGCTCGCATAATCGCTCGAACGCAAAATGCCTATCGAGCTTTATACTCAAAGGGTTAATCAAGTAGATGTTTTACTTTATTTTATGATTATGAAAGCACATATTTTGGTCCCCCGTAACTCTCACAAATTCCACGAAAGAGAACAATTATTTCCAATGCTTTCACCTATTGGTGCTATCAAATAGGAAAAGCGATAAGCGATTAATCATGAAACTCTTGGGAACGACACAGAGTTTTAATAAAAATTCTGGAAATGTGATATTCGGTATCTGCTCGCCCGGTATGTACGCAGGCAAATTTAATGTGTAGCCTATATGTGATAAATATCAAGTTGGTCATTAAGAAGAAAGGATTAGACAATTTGTAAAGAAACAATCAACAACAACAACAAGAGGTAAAACTATGTTTAATTCAATTTATTAAACTTTCTTTAATATTTTTGTTTCATTGTTTTAAAATTTTTTTGCAAGTTTTTTTTTCAAAATTTTCTTTCGTTTGTTTATTTACTTGCTATCCTTCCCCTTCACCATCATCGTTTGAAAGATCTTTTGATATATATGGGTCTGGTATTTGTTTCAGTTGACGACGTTTTCCAGTGCAGCCGCCACGGGTTTTTTAGATAAGCTATTAGGGTCATCGAAAAGTTCTGTCCGATATGGTCTTGAAGCATATTTGGCCCTCTCTTTTTATCGCGGACCTAGGAAATGATCTAAAACGAAGATGATTTTCGTGAGCATTAAGGGAGAAGCGATCGTGCGCCGGTGCCTATTGATAAAGTTCATTTAGGCCGCTGTGTTTGTACGAATTTCAAAAGGGAATTGAAAGCGTTTCGTGAACGTACAGTTCCTGTTGGAACATGCAGAAGTGGAAAAATGCTTGGAAAAATTTCAAATAGACGGTTTCGACCTTTCTGATGGTCGAGATCAAGTTAGAGTAAAACCCTTGTTCGACAAAATCGGACTGCTCCAGACCATATTCAGCAAATTGGATTGTGACAGCGCACAGAACTTTCAGATAAATCTACTACTTTGCGATGGTCAACATGTGGATTGTCAAGCATTTATTAGGAGACTTTAAAATAAACATTTTATCTTTTTTATATCGTTTCCAAACTATTTTTGCACGGTTTAGATTTCCAAATTCAATCGTAATCGACACTTTCTTCAGCCATAGATACTTCTGCGAAGTATTGGGCAGATATTCTTACAGACATTTGTTAAGATCCTTGTTAGTTACATTTGAATTCACTTTCCCCGTCTCTTCATGCGAATTACATGCATATGCATGGTATAGAAATAAAAATTGTTGTTTGTTTGTGGATTGTCAATGGATGCCATTGAGAGTGCTTGTAGTGTTATTAAAAGACATCACAAGGATGAGTGAAAGTACTTTCTTAGCACTTATCATAGATAATATTCAACAAGTGTATGCAGATGATCTTTTTTTTTTTTTTTCGCTTCGCATAGATTTATACGAATGGTTCTCTTCGTGAAGTGAAGGAAAACCGCAATTTCCGTAAATATTGCTTAGGAAATGATTATCCACGACTCGCCTTAAGGCAAACATAGCGTTTTCTATGCATCTATCAACAGATTGCTTATGAAATTTGTTAAAAGATAATTTCACCGCGAGTATCTTAAATAACTAAGAATTTCACTATTAAGCAAAATTTGAAGGAAAAATTGAAAAATTTTGGAAAATAATAAAAAAGATGTTTTTAGTTGAAATATTAAGAAATTTCCTAGAAATTATTCTTAAATTAATTCTCTTCTCTTTGCCACCAATTTAGCTTTAGAAGTCTGTAATTATTTTCTAAGAGTAATGTAGTCATAGCCATACCTTGTTTGGCTAAGTCTGCAGTCTTACGTTTACAGTGAAGCGCTACATCTTTTAACAAAAGATATGAAAACGCATAAAACACTGCTTTAAATTAAGAGCTAATTGCTTGCGCTTGGTCATGAATGGTGCATCTTCGCCTGGGACATCTTTGCTTGGGGCACGTTCTCCATGTAAACCTTTTCCGAGAGCTATATCGCTTGGGGTCGTTTTCTCAAGAATATCTTCATCTGGGTTCTAATCCCCTGGGTACATATGCCTGGATTACTTTCCTCTGGTGTACCTTTGCTTGGAACACCTTCGTCCGGTGTATTTTCACTTGGAGTATCTGCGCCTGGAATATCTTTACCTGGGTACCTTCGCTTGGGATATGTTCGCAGAGATATGTTCGCTTGAAATATGTTCGTTTTGGCTATCTTGCTGGGGCACATTCTCCTGGAGTACTCTTTCCGAGGGTGACATCACCTGAGGTAGTTTTCTGAAAAATATCTTCACATGGAATTTTTCTCGAGATACATTTGCTGAGGTTATCTTCGTCTGGGCACCTTCGCTTAGGGCACCTTCGCCTGCGACACTTTTGCTTGGGTACCTTCTTCCGATGTATCTTATAGCTTGGGGTACCATTGCTTGGGGTACTGTCTGGGGTACCCTTCCGATCACACATTCTCCAAATGTACCTTTTCCGAGGAACCCATCACCTTTGGTAGTTCCGTCAAGAATATCTTCATCTGGTTTTTATTCCTCAGGGTACATTTGCCGAGATTATCTTCGTCTGGGTACCTTCGCTTGGGGCACCTTCGCCTGCGACACTTTTGCTTGGGTACCTTCTTTCGATGTATCTTATAGCTTGGGGTACCATTGCTTGGGGTACTGTCTGGGGTACCCTTCCGGGGACACATTCTCCAAATATACCTTTTCCGAGGAACCCATCACCTTTGATAGTTCCGCCAAGAATACCTTCATCTGAATTTTATTTCTCGGGGTACAATTGCTTAGGTTACTTTCGCCAGGATACCTTCGTCTGGGGCACTTTCGCCTGGGACACTTTTCCGAGGGTAACATCGCCCACAGGAATATCTTTATCTGGGTTGCCTTCCCTGGCGCAGTTTCCCCTGGAATACATTTCCCTGATATTTTATATTTTATTTTGTACTTGCAAAGGCATGATTCCTAGAATTTTTTGATGCTTTCTGCCTGCACACTCGAGTCTTTTAAAATGTTATATATAACGGCAGGAGAAAGTTTTGTATCTAACTTGGCAGTAAGCTTTAAATTCATATGCGTGGCTGTGTTGCTGTCTACACTTCGGTGCCGTCATATGAGCCTTTGCTCTAGAGCGACCTTAGTAGTATTAATAATTAACTATTAATAGTAAGTAGTGGCTACGTTAAAGTATAATTTTAAGATTTTGTAAAATCATTTGATATTATTTTCGTTCATTTCAAGAGAAACTCTAAGCGTCCATTAAGTCAAAACTTGCTATCTTAAATTTCAAAGAGCATGATATACTTAATTAGTTACCTGTGAAAAGCAAAGTTTTCGGTTTTCTTTTTTTTTTTTTTGGCTCTAAAAATTAACTCGAAGGCAGTTTTGTAAACACACAAGAAACAAGAAAAACAAATTTTATGATATCTAAAAAGGTAAGAAAGCTATTAAATAAAGTAAAATAAACAGGATGATATATAATGTGCATTAACATGTTGTTTTACCTAATAGAACATGCTCTTCATCATAATAATAAACAGATACGATATATGTATGCGTGCAAATAGATAGATAGAGGCAGCAACAACGTGCCATCATTACTACCGCAATACATTTGTTATGTAAATTTATGCAAATAATGTTGTTTTTGCTTCACAAGACTCTTCTATACATTTTTCATTATACGTGCACTCGTGTACGATACATAAGCAGTTGGTCGATGAACGTTAAAGAACGGTGAAGAGGGAAAGAGAGACAGATATTTAGCAACATTGTTCCTTTTTAATGGAATGTTGCCAGAGTTATGATTTTTGTTTTTCCACTTGGCTTAATATGTTCATATATTTACCTATAAGACTGAATGAATGAAAGACTGAATGTTATGGATGTAGTCGAGATAAGTGAAAATCGATCCTTTGAAAGGCTTTCTTTCTTTCTTTCTTTCTGTCTTTCTTTCTTCCTTTGTCTCGTGTAATGTTGTTTTCATTCATCTATCGAGCATAAAATATGTGTATATATGAAAATGCATAACTTTGTTATTTTATCATAATAAGAGCAACAATCTCAATACAAAGAAAACAACAACAAAATAGAATTTATAAACAGTTTTGTTTTAACGCTAAAACAATTTTGTTTTTAGATTGAATATTGATATGTGTTATGTTTGCACGTACGTACACTCTGAGAACTATTTATAATATTGTGTGTGTGGCTGTGAGTGCCTGTTTGTGTGTGTGTGTGTGTGTGTGTG
>KK502602.1:310052-322747 GCA_000688735.1 Glossina austeni
GTCCATGATGGGTATCACATTCTAATATAAACTTTAACTTTCAATTACATGAACATTAAGAAGAATATGAAATTTTCATTTTCCTTTTGAAGAGTTTATTAAATAAATTGGAAATTAGTTGAAACGTTACAATCGGGCGAGGTCGTACTTTGAAAACGGTATGTCACCTCACAAGGAGGTCCTGGAAGCATTGTAGTTATATGGAGTGCAGCTGCACAAATGTTTTAATTCAATCCATTTCGAATGTCGCTCATTCCTGGGTAAATGGAGGTCCATTGTGTCAAATTTCATTAAATAGTCTCAAAAATTTCCATAGGTAGACTGACGTCAGGCAGACGGACAGACGGACAGTTTAAAATCAATTCAGAAAATAACCTTATAATCAAGTTGAAAGGATTATTCTGTTTAAAATAATATATAATAAAAATCTATCTTAAATTGTTTTGGGTTCTCAGGCACACACCCTCAGAGGCTTAACATAGAATTCGTCATGGGTTCATAGATTGATATTTTCGCCGTAACGCTATACAGAACGATCAATAGCTTCTCGGATTTCTTTGAATGCTTTATGCGATTCACGTATCGGGCGTATACGATATTCGAAATTGTCGACGGACATTTTTAGATCAACCAAAACAGTAAAGACTTTATAGAAAACAAAACTAGGTAAGCTCTTGACCTTCATTAACAAAAATAATGGCGATACGTCTTGCGGGTGTCTTTAAAGTTATATATTGCTCCACTGAGTAACAGAGGCAGGAATAGATTCGACAGAATTATGGGCAGACAACTATTCGCTAAATTTCTCTAGACTTTTTCACCAGCAACTCAGTTTGAATCGGTCTGCATTCTAAAAAATCTCGAATCATTTTCAAAATCCACGAAAGACATAGCGAAGAACTTAAATGTTTATCTGTCTCTCTGCTACAAGCTCTACATAACTCGGATGGAATAATTCACTAAAGTCCGACGTTCATTAGAAAATTGTCTTTGAGAATATAGTGAAGTAACCTTTCCGTCCTAACAAATTGCGATATTTTCTAACAAACGTCTTCGACAAAGACCTAAAAATTAATCGGGGAACTGATATAATTACGTTTACAATTTAAAAAAATGCACCCTACAATGGAAGCGTCATGGTGTCATGAGTTACCTATTTTATCCGCGAAACTAGCATAAACGGTAACAGTGGTTGTGGTAGGCGAATTGCTTAGTCGCTAAAATATTGAGGTAAATATTTATTAAAAATATCTTGAAAACTATTCGTGTTTAGCGATTTTGGAAATTCAACAGAAGCACTCCGTTCACAGCTTGTCTTGGGGAAAGTTACCAATATTTCAGGATATAATAAAACCCTTGCGTTATTTGGGTAGTTTATGGGAAGTGCTCGGCAAAATGGTCCGAAGCATTTTCTGTACAGTTCGCGTTAAGACGAAAACCGCCCGTGTACCAAATGTCATCAAAATAACTCAACAATTACGTCCTGTAGGTTGACCTGAAAAATACATAGATCGCATTCAGACGGAGACAAATGCCTAAGTGAACAGACATGCAAACGAGGAGATAGATTGTACCTCAAACCCTCCCTGTACCCTGCCCTGCACCGTAACATGCCCTGTACCCCATACACTACAGACCGTAATAATATACGATAAGAGATTAAACTTTTTCTTTATTATACGAGCAACCAGGGGATGGCCTTTACTCGCGTAATACGGTAACAGTCGGAAAGAAGTGAGGAAAGAGTAAGAGATAGGATAGCGGCCGCAGCCTAGTGGGTATGTGCCCAATCGCTTAACCCTTTATCGACTAAGCAGTCCCTATTACTGCGATGATAACCTGATGCTATAAAAATACGGTCAGTGTACAAAACACGTAGTAATAGGTTTGGTAGGTTTTGTGTGTTTTATAAAATTCTAATTTTCGGAAATGAAAATTTTCAACTCTCAATACCTTGATTTATAAAATGGCAGTTATTCCCAAACACGTTTTCTAACATTAAGAAACCGGCTTTAATGACCACCAGTGAATAACACTTGAGAATAATTGTATTGAGGTAGTTTTCTTTGCAAAGTCTGTGTAAGCTCTGGCTTTGTGCTTAAAGCTGGTGATTACAATTACAAAGCCGTTATTGCGAGGTGGTGTGCATGTATTTGAAATGAAATTCACATACATATCTTTAGTAAACAGATGGAATGGCATGCCTTACGAACCAGTGAAGTTTGCTCGTAAGGAGCTCGAGGAGGTTTTTAGATGCGTTTACTGGATCTGCATAAAAATGAAATCAGAGGTACAGAGATATGTTTTCGTTTTGCTATTAAAGAAATTTAAAAAAAATTTTCTTAATTGGTTCCTTTTTTCTTTTCTTTTTTTTTTCTTTTTTTTTGACAAGAAAACAATAAATTATGAAAACATTTTTGAAGGAAAATAAATACCTTAACACAATTTGCATTTACATGAGACGGCATGTACATACATCAAGACTGTAGTTAAAATTTTGCTTCACAAAAGAAGTTGTCCATCCATACATGTAACATAAGCTTTAGGAAAGTTCACAAAAATATGAAACAAAAGTGTGATTAGATTCCTATAACAAAGCCATTGTAATAATTCCCATGTGAATGAATGCCTCTGTTTCTGGAGTAATTTATTTAAATATTGTACATAAGTTTTTACTTGAATTTATGATTTATGGCTATTAACGTAACAGACAGGGAGGAGAGAGAAGAAAGGAAAAATAACGATATGAAAATTGTTTACCTTCTCTACCTAAGAATAAGAAAATAATTTCATTATTTTTTTCTTCTCATATCTCCATATAAAAACAAATCTTCTTACAGCGTAACTTATGTAACGTAAGTAAAGGAAATTTTGAGGAAAACTCGTTAGTTATCGTAGATACGCTTTTTCCATACTCAACTCGCTTATTTCCCTCACCTATTTTCGAAGATGAAATGACGAAATGTTGTCGGGAGCAAAGAGAGAGAGAGCGTGAGCGAGAGCGAGAGCGAGAGAGATCCTTTAAAGGTGCATGTCCTTTAAACGAGTTGTCGTCTTATTTTCATTAGCAACCGAGACGAATGTTTACTACAGAAATTGCAAAGACGGATAAGCGGACAGACGGGCAAGCATCGATTCAGAATTATATACTAATCAAGACTACATATACATAATTTATAGCGTTTTTGAAACTTTTTAGCTTCGCCTTACAAGCATGCAAACCACTATGCTTCCACCACACAACTGAGATTAAAAAAAAAAAAAGTTTCAAAAATTATTAAAACCTTTTCACATTTTCGTGAACCAAAGAGGATAGGGAGGGAGAGGAACTTTAAAAGCTTTTTCGCAACTTTCTTATAATGCAAACAAGATAAAGTAAAAAGTTGCAAAAATAATTTTGAGAAAAACTTCAATGAAAACATTTGGACATGTCATTAAAAACAAGTAAAACACAAAACACTTACTACAATAAGCTTATTAGGCTTCGCAAACGTACACAAGACGGAGACTTAGTGATTTTTAGCTTTTATAAAAGATGGTTTCACTTCACCTATTGAGCTAAATGATCAGAAAGCGGAGGCAATCTCAGTTGGTATTGCACTGTAGGTGTACTCTCTGACGTCTTGAACCCACTTTCAGTGGTAAACTGAAGGCTATATGACGAATGGGAATGGGAATGTTTATCACGGATATTACGCAGAACAAATTGACAGGAGAGAACAGGCGAATATGCTTCGGTGAATTGCTACTTTATCTCACTCTTCAAGAATACATTTTCTTTATGGGGTCGTCTTTGAAGTCTCTTGTTGAGTGGTGCAAATATTCCGACAAATGTCCCCATCGTTCGGTGGTGAGTACAATTAAGAAAAGACTTTCTCAATCTGATATCGAAAGACGGTCTAGGGAAGCGGCGTAGCAACATCATCTTTGTGCATTACTTTCGCTTTCTAATTTCTTTCTAGGTCTTCACCCATTTAAAAAGGATGATATTAAAACTTACTCTTATGCACTACACTTGAGTGCCTACGTTTGTCTGCCCACCATTTGTGTGAAATTAAGTTAATTTGTAATAACAGAAGACTCATGTTCATGATAGCGAGCTTGATCTTGCATTCATTCTCTCGCTATTTTAGGTAGTTGAGAGTTAGTTTAGTCGATCTACAATTGTAAGACCGAAGGCAAAGGCCTACATGGCTTTCGGGTTTCTTCTCTTAGTCCTTATCATCTAGATTAGACGTTTAGTAAACTACCTGCGAACAATCTCTCAAGTTTGGTATTTTTTACGGCAAACATATTAACGTAAAAAACTTAATTATCGGTCTCGTGTGACAACAATATTCTAACTTGTAAATGGTAAATAATACTAACGGACGAATGCTGTGTCAAGTCACAGAGAGGCATTGCAAAGCACAGGGCGATTTTTTCTTTGTAGTTTGCTTAACAACCCTGTTTTATAATAAAACTGATATTAAAGCGTTTTTTTACGATTATTCCTTTGGAATAACGAAATCGATACAAAAGTCAAACACTGTCCTCTGTTATGACCAATGATTGATCGCAACGCCTAAAAATATATTGCGTGGGATGTGTAAATTTCGCGTTTTCTTTCGACATTCGAGGCTTTATTTTAAAATAAACTGCGTCTGCATTTAGTCTTCAAATTATTGTCCCTCGTTAGGCACTACTTCTGTTGTCTTTCGCAAGTGATACGATTTCCCGACAGAAATAATAACACGAGTCTCAGGCTATCCACAAAATAACCCACAGTTGGGTGTTATCATAAGAATCAGAGTATCGTTTGAGCGAACAGTATGCCGCCTATCGAAATCGATCGGTACGAATCGGAAGAAGTAATGTCTGCTGATAACAAAGGGGACGGTCAGACTTTCCAAATTAGAACTGCAAACATTTCCTGAATGACTTTTGCTTTATGGAACTGAATTTCTTCATACTTAAAGCTCACGATATTATGACTTTGGGCACAGCACGGACAGCACGGACAGCACGTCTTTTCCCAATTGCATTAATTATTGTTGGTGGGATCCTGCACGAAAGGTTTCATTGGATTGTGGCAAACAACGATACAGTACGCCAAGATCGACACCGCCGTCCCCTACCGTGAAAACCCACTATGCATATTCAGCTTTGTCATCGTTGTTAATAGTTCACCTACTCTACAGCAGAGCTATTTGGCCTTTGGATACCGTCACGCATTCACTGTTTATCACTCATAAGTATCTAATAGCACTAACCTTCGAAATAAGAACAAAAATTAGGTTTTTTTTATTCTAACTATGTCATGTACACTACTTTCAGATGAAAAACTGTCAATTTTATTCAGCAGACCACAGTACTACTTACATTCTCCCGAAGAAAACGGTGAAGTCAAATTCATACGCTCCTAATATAAACTTGTTTTTATTAAAATAAATATAAAAATTATGTAAAATTTTCTTAAATTTGAGAATTTCATCTACCGTACATTTCAACCGTAGAGTTTATGCCGCCAGACATGACACTTTTCAAATTGACTGTAGCAAATCTCCAGCCCGGACCACCGGACCATAGACTAGGCTGAGCTCCGGATTTATTATTGAAATGATCGTAGACGATGACAGCGCTTATGGTGCGTTGATTAGCTTGGCCCTAATGCAGAAAAGGTTAAGGTTATAGAATTTTTCACAGAAATTCTTGACACACACACACACACACACACACACACTTACCGGATTAGGAAATTCGACATTAACACTCCAGTAGTTGTTCTTTATAGGAGTTCGAACTACACGTTGACGCATTAACAGAGCGTCGCTACTGTTCCGATTGCCCCAAGTAACACTGACCGCATAACTGATGTAGGCTACCGACGCCAATAAAACCAATGAGAAAATGAATTTCATTTTAATGAATTTTTCCTTTTTTTTCTTGCCTTTTTTGCGAGTTTAATGTTTAACGTTAATAAGAAAGCAGTCAGAACGAAAACTGTGCTGTAAGTTAAAGAACTCACAAGTTTTTATATAGGAATTTTTAATGGCAAACAATCAGTGAGTATTGTTATCAAATGAATCAATATTTATCAAAATATAATTAAAGTGTTCGTACTGTGTTAAGTGATTACATAGTGATTTACAAATTTTTCCGAAATATTTTGTAATTTGAACTTCCGTTGTTGTAAAATGCATAATATAAGCGGACAGACAGACAGACATAATAATAAAAAGTTTATTGCTATGAATTGAATGAAATCACAAAATACAAAACAACAAAAACAAAAACAAAAAAAAAAGAATTAATTGCAACTTATTAAAAAAGTCACTCATTAACTGATAAAGGGTGATGCGTCCAATATGTGATAAGCAAACTATTTGATTTTTATATTTCACTTTTGATAAGAAACTTTTTAAACAAAAGCAATTGAAAATAATTTCAAAAAGTTTTCAACTGATTATATTTCCTAATGTTTTACTTTCTCTTTTCAATGTGAACTTATAGTTGGTTTGTCATTCTTAGAAAAAAAAAAACAGTTTTATTTGTCCGATGGTTGAGCTAAGTGCGGGCAGCATACCAGGAAGCTACAGACCGATAAATAAGATAATGCCTTAACACAATAAGCGGAAGAAAAACCCTCTAAATTATCAAAAGTTAAAAAAGTGCGAGAGTTATTTTAAAATGGCGAAATGAGAGACGGACAGACAGATTTGTTGCGCGACCAGCAAATCAGCAGGATTTCAACTTCCAAGTTGTGCAAAGGTGAACATGTTCTCTTAAACTCTTTAAGGCAGTTTTTTTTGGAGGGAGAGGAGGGGGAAGCAGATAAAGCGGTACAGATTAGCTGCAATTAGGCGGTTGTATGTCCGCCCATTTGATAAGTGTAATTTCGTTACTGGCACAGCACTGAAGGTAACTACGACCAAGTATGGAAAACCGCGCTGACTCGCAAACACCGACTTAATGGTCACGACCCCTATTCACTCCGCTATGCGGTAGCCCATAAAAAAATAAATGATCAAAAATTATCCATAAGGAACGAATTGAATTAACATCTACGGGCTTATCCCACCGTAACTATTAAAAGCACTTTAGTAAACACCTTAGTGTTCGAAAAACAAATAAAAAGACTATAGTAGGTCAGGACCCACCTTGAAATACCCTGCACCGCTTTGCTTAATATATTTATTTATATAATGCATTTTCAAAATAAAGCGAAATAAGGGGGCGTGGTCGAAAAATTAATGCGATTTGAATCGTTTTCAAAAGCCTTCGTCCTTCAGTCAAAGCACGTCAGTATACCGAATTACATCAAAATGTCTCAAAAATTGCGACCAGTAGATTGAACCCAAGATAACAAGGGCGGAGTCTTGAGAATCACTTTCTGAATCGAGAGGTATAATAAAAAGCGGGTCCATCTCAAATTCTTTTGGCTGATTCGAGCGTTCACGATGGACCTAATACACCCTTGTGGTCTGGGGTATAGTTATATGTCATAATCTTGCGAGCAAGTTTGTAGTTCGAAGCAAGAAAAGAAAAAATAGAAAAAAGACTTTGGAGAATAAAAGGCGTCTACAGCGTCTTACGCCGTTTCCCTAGAAAGATTATTATTCACAGAAATTTGCCAGAATATTGTGTCACAAAATAACGACAAACCAGCTCCGATTACATGAAGTTACTGCTCCCCTAGAAATAATGCAAATAGACTTATCGACTGGGCACCGGCCCGCTCTTAAAAAATTAGCAATGTCGGTTACCAATCTCCTAAAATCTGGTTTCCAGTGTAAGTAGCCGAGTAGATACAAATTGCGAGCACTAAGGGAGTGTTCTCGGTTTCAAATCTCAATTGCGGTGGAGCTTACCTTGGTCGTAGCTACATTCAGCGCTCCGTTGGTGAAGGCGTAATGCTTACCAATTCTACTCACCAACTCACAAGAATGTGGCCACTCCTTGCTCCTTTGTCTTTCCTCACATCTTTGTGATGGTGACCGTGTGCCACTTGCAGACTACATCCTCCGAGTGATTGGTCCTACCAGAGAAAAAAAGCAAAGAACGCAAGTAATTCAAATTATATTTGCGCGAGGAGCAATCGATTGCTATTATGGTTAAACTGTAATAAGAAAGAGTGCGAGAGAGAATGAAAGATAAGTAAGCATGCCGATGAATGTTGAAGAGTACAGCACCTGGAGTATAATGACAGCGTTTATCAATTGATTAGTAACAATAACACTTTGATAGATACACGAAATCGATTTAAGGGAGAAATTTCTATTATATGAAATTTTTTGTTTCCTGATTCCATTTCTACGAAAGTTCTGTGTTTACTCAAGTTTTATAAAACATTCTTCGCTCAAGCTTTTTCAACACTTTTTCAATTTTCAGTTTATACTGCAATTGAATAACTATAACGTTTTTGTTGGGAAACGATCATAATCTGTTTAAATTGTTTTAGTCAAACGTTAAAAAATTGTTAATTAATTAAAAGAATTAGGCTAACAATAATTTAATGAGACCTTGAACGAATTATCAGCTTGGATTCTGTCCCCCTAATAAAAATTACTATTCATTATTGATTAGCTCAGCTATTTTTACTTTTTATAAGTCTCGCCATTTGTCGGGTACCTCGCCAGCCTGTGTAAACATGGTAGGGAAAGAGGAATAAGGTGCCACTCCAGTTTGGGGCGGTAAGCATTATGCTTTTATCAATTCACTAAAGGTACGGACATACATCAATCACAATCAAGGTATGGAGTCCTGGAGTGGAGTAGACCTTCTCATCTAGTAGCCTTAGAGAGGACCTTCAGCTTTTTATCAATTTACTAATTAATGGCAATTTTTTATCGCTGGTTAACTGTTTTGCCATTTTTAGAATATTCCCGATAAACCCTGTATGCGATTCTCCTTATCAGAGAGAAAGAGAGAGGTAGAGAGAGAGAGAGGGATTGTTTTGACCTAAGAGGATTCGCAATTACCTATCAGATACCCAAGCTTCTGAATCAGTTTAACTGCATTCAAATATTTGAATATTCACAATCATCAGCCCATTTGTCCGGCCATCTGTCGTCGCCAGTTTTCTCTCCTTGGATCGCTCGTGATATGTTTACTATTTTTTAGTTAACGGAGCTTAAAAGTGGGCACAATACGGCCATAATCACTTCCATAGTAGGCAATAGAATATCATCTCTAATCTGTGATTGATATTAATGGAAAGATAATCTGAAGCTACAGCGTGGCAGTGAGCATAATTTTCAAATTGCAATATAATTCCGATGACTAACATATTGGAGAAGAAGAAAACAAAAGTTTGCGACTCGAACGATTATTACATAGACTTCAGTAGCCTATAGACTTGATCTATGAATTGCAGTAGAGGCAAGAATAGTTACGAGGGATGGATTTGTATTCCCACCCACAAATTGGATTATATTCCCTTTGTTAAAATGTTTGCAACATCCGGGAAGAAGCTTCAGAGACCTATAAAATATATATATTCTTGATTAGAATCAAATTGTCTGTCTGTCTGTCCATACAAACGCCTTGGATAAATATTCTCCTGGTGGTAAAAATGAAGATGACGTTTTCAAATTTGACAACAACGTTAAAAGTTCTTGCATGCAGGTTAGTATTGAAAACGGGTTAAATCGGTCTGAGGAAACTTCTAAAATATAACATAAGTTGACAACATCTTTGCATTATGCTTCCGTACTACTCATGAATTACAACAGATACTTGATAAAAATTGTCACAAATTTTGGGGTGGGTTGCAGCCGAATATAATTTTCTTATTTCTTCCGTCAGTCAGTTGTTCTAAAGCCTTTGTTCTATGCTCTTTGTTATAAAGAAAAGATTTTTTTATATACTTTAGAAGCTCCTCTCCACCTGGTGGGGAAACAATTCTAAGGTTCCAACAAAATAAGTGCAGATTGTTTGACGTAACTTAACATTCCTAAAATCCTACAATATTTATAAAGCTTTGTAACAAAAAAACTGAGTTGATAATTAATTTTTTTTACTAATGGAAAAAAAGCGAATTTTCTAGATTGATAGATAGCCCTAATGTAGACGATGTTTAGCGATTATAATCTAATAAATGAAATATTGAAACATTTAATTCTCAAATGTAAACAAAATGTTATTCTAAAGGTAAGCGTATCAGCTAATCCTTAGTTCCCATCTCTGCACTTATTACTCAAATAAATATTTCGAAAAACCGCGTAAAATAAGATCATAGCAAACAATAAGGAGAACTTATGGGCAATGCCAAGAAGGGAATAAAGAAGCGTTAAAGCCCAACATTGTGCTGCAAAATGGTATGAAATCCATAGAAAATTTGCTTTCACCAGCCATTCTCGCGGGACTTGAAACTAAATTTTATTAGGTGTGCAAAAAAGTTCTCTGTATTTTTATCAAAAACCTACTGATTACAAAGCTTAATAACTAAAATACTTAGCAACCCTATCATCGGTCCTCGCGAGACGAACTAACCATCGACTTATTTTCGCTCATTTTGAAGTCTTATGCACTGCTTACTTGCTAAAGATGACTTCCTCGATCTGAGTAAGTGGTACTTAAAAGAAGCCACGTCCGAAGAATAAGCCGCAATTCGGTGAAATTCCCAACTCGCGTGGAAGATCACTTCTTTGATTGCTTAAGCGGACGAGCGTTCATAAAGTAAACTCTTTTTTGAGTTCCTTTGCTCGTAAATAGTTTTTTTCCCAAGTGCTCCACTTAGTTGGCAAGGTCTGCTTGATATCATAAGGTCCCTAACGGTGTTCTCAGACTTTACAAATTCGTAGTAGAACATCCTAAACATTCGGGTTTCCGAGACACATAGATTGCTGTCCCGGGTCAACCCATGCTTCTCTTCGTTTGCGATTATCGTATAGGATTCATTTTTCCTTGCCCATAATAATTTGGTAAAATTAATGCCTCCTTTTATAGCGATTTAAGAAAAGCAAACAGATGTCAACTCCACATTGTTCTCTTCGGTTAATCCATGTGGGATCCATTTCCCTTTATTCCGTATCTTACTCTTCCTATGCAGTTGCATTGAAATTGATTTTTGATTAATTCCTACTTGTGCAACAAGTTCTTTTTCGGTTTGCGTTGGATTCTCGTCTAGTAAACTTTGAATTTCTTCAATCCAACATCTTTTGTGTATCTCCATGTCGTTCATTGTCTTCAAATTTCAAATTCTTCGCATGAAATCGCGCAAAGTACTTTTTAACTCAATCATTTCATAAAAAGGAACGCATTCGATTTTTCCTAAATTTCAGGAAGGAGGTAACTTAGGTATTGATGTTTGAACGAAGTAAGTTTCTGTTGTTTGTAAACTGTTGTTTAGTTGAAGACCTTTATGGAACTACCCCTTCCCTCTGTTTTGGACTGAATTCAACAGGAAAAAAAATCCAGCTCAAGCTACGGAATGATTAAATTAGCTTGAAGTAAAGACGCAGTAAGCTACGAAGCCGTTAGAAAGTGGTTTGCCGCCGGAAACAACCAAGGCCTCGGCAGCGAAGTTTTACCACATCTCGCATATTCTCCAGCTCTGGCCAGAACGATGCAATCATATCTCACATCCCAACTGGTTAAAGAAGTTGTAGATATGCGAAAATGGATCGACAACTATTTCACCTCCAAACCCGCGAGTTTCTGCAACGAGGGTACTCCCAAGCTATCCGATAATTGCCAAAAGACCATAGATAATGATAGTGAATGTTTCGATTATTGAACTTTATACAAAGCGTAGAAAAAACAACGAAAAAAAAATTTATTCTTACACCTATCGTATCCATCGCATATTTGTATTTCATGTCTGTATGTAACGATGTATGCAGCGATGGGAGAAAAAGAAAAGTATTTGTACTCTTAATAAATATATACAATGGAATCGATTTAAAAAAGTCCCCCTGTGCGCCTGTTGAAACCACCAGCATTACTATCTTAAAAGTTTATCAGCCCGTCTGCTCGGTGTCGCTCATTTCTTGGAATTTGCGGACAAACATTTTCTCCTTCGAAGCCATTACAAGAGCAAAGAACAAAATAAAAAAAAAAAAAAATCACAAATCAAGAGACAGTTCGTTACAAAGATCTTCGTGAGTGGGTCAGTAAACATGCACGTGATGAATTGATTATGGATTTCATCTTAGTTTTCCAAATGATTTAATTTTGCTTATCGCAAACATATGATTTTTCCTTTTTCTCTCTAACGATTAGTCATTAGTTTTGTATTTTATTTTATTTGTTTTTTTCATTTTTCTTTCCATTAAATTATTAATGACATCATTACAACAAATATAAAATAACTCAATATAAGAAATTTGCAAGAGAAGTAAACAAGAAATTTAAGAGTTCGAGGAAATAATCATAGAATGAAATAAAGTGAAAAGTTGATAAGAATTTTAGTTCGTTTTCTTAAATACAAAATTTTATTTTTAAATTTCTTAACATATATACAATACGCAGAGAGGAGAATATTGAAATGCACTGAATATATACATGCATATATATATATATATATAAATACATATTGATGGATTACTTCAGCTAAGCTTTAGAGCTTGCTTTGAAGCAAGAAAGCAAAGATTAGTTTCAAGTCACGAGTCATTTCGAACAGTTTTCGAGCTATGCTGCAACGGACAAGTAAATAATTCGTTAAAAAGAAGAGTAAAGAAAAGAAAGCCTCCGACGATCAAAAAAGATTTTTG
>KK502602.1:323179-378011 GCA_000688735.1 Glossina austeni
GATTCATATTCATCACGGTAGTGAAAAAAGTTGCTTAAAAAAAAAATAATTGCTTGACGGAAATTTCACTACACTTCCATATGTGTAGCATGTACGTATGTGCATATGAATGAGTGTACGCCCATGCGTGTGTGCTTATATACGTTAGCGTTGTGTACGTTAGCGTGTGTGTGTGTGTTTGTCTGTTTGTGTGTTTGCGTGTATGTTCGCACGTACAAATGTGCGTATTTGCTGATTTCACATTTCAGAATTCGTTTTTATTTCAAATCCACATACGTACTTACAAGCAGGCATACGAAGATATTTTCTTATTTTCTTATCTTCACAAAAATACAAATTGAAACATTTACGTTCCCACTTGAATTGTCGGTTCATTTGCGATTTTTCTTATTATTTTGTTCATCTTATTTTTTTTGTTTTATTTCCACATCTTCAAATTTTTATTAGTGTATAATTTGTCAAAAAAGTACCGGGAATGGAATGAAGTAAAGCACTTTTTTTCATAGTTTTTTTTTTTTTCATAATATTTTAGATGATTTCTTCCAGGGTAAACTCAATCGTAAGAAATAAATTTACTTTAACACCTAAGCATATATGTTGTAGTTGTTTAAGAACTACTTTGCCGGAATCATGCTTTGATTTCTGCCAAGTTTTACTTTTGAGAAAAGGTTAATGAAAGAATATCGAATGCTCGACACACCAAGTAAATGGCTGAGAATCCTTTTAAAAGAGTTGATAAAATTTTTATCTCTACCTGCATTCGTCCTCGATGAGAATTTTTCAAAACCGTTGCTTCCTCGTCGACTGCGAGCAAACTTTCTCATCCAGTATAATTCTTCAAAATAGTTAACCTATGATGGGCACTTGGGAATAGCTTTCTAAACGGAATAATCTTTTACTATAAGTAACTATTGATGTAATGTCTTTATGCGCGGGCATTGGGGCGAAGAGTGGTAGAAGCAACTCACGTGGGCCAGTGATGAAGATTTCCTTGAAAACTCGTGACGAACTCAGTCAATCAGTCAGTTAAAGCACGATTGGCCTTCAGTTACGTTAAGTCTGCTTATGATTGTCTTGTACAGTGTACGCGTATGAATTTTTGGAAGAAGATCATCAAACTCGTCTTCCTTTTTTTTTTTTTGACACATTTAGCGTTTGGCTGGCCACAACAGACAGGTACTAAGTCGGTGGTCGCAGAGCTCAAATCTCAAGTGCGGTAGAGTTCATTTTGGTCGTAGCTATTACTGTAAGCATTTATCGATTGGTCACATACCCGCTAGGTTGCGTCCAGTACACCCAAAAAAAAAATAGAAAAAGAAATTTAAAGCGAATTTGTTGTTTACATACATAAGTAACGTAAGTAAATAATTAAAATGTTGCAACAACCAACCATTCCAGAGCTCAATAAACTCAAGTTTTTTTAAGGCCTCCTATGCCTCCTGGGACAGTTTTAATTAAAATTCCCAATACTTTTTTGACATGTTACCTAATACAATATTCCAGCAAGTTTCCTACCTACACAAATGCTTATTCATACTCTTAAGCATTTTACAAAAACTTCTCTCAATGAATTTTAGATTTTTCAGCGAAAGTTAATATTTGTGTTTTTTGTGTTTCCTTTTTTCAAAAAAAATTATACTATGACACTTTGTATATATGTGTGTGTGTGTGTGTGTTTAACAAATTCAACGCATAGTTCGTGTTATTGATTTATTCATTTCGCTTCATTCATTTAGCTCATTCACTCTCCTAACATTTATTTTTTATTCTTAGACGCAAAAACTTGCATTCATACACACACACACATGCATACTTTTGGTATATATTAACAGAGTGCGAAGTTGCGTTTCGTTTTCGCATTTCATGGTACCGGAAATCTTTTGCTTGCGATTAATATTCTCATAAATTTATTATTTTTTTTGTTTTTTTTGTACATATTTCTTGTACTGATAAAGTACCATCGGGAAGTGATGCTTTTGTAAAGCGAGTAACTATGCCCTGAGTAGTTTTTTGTTCTACAAAAACTCCATCCCATATATACATATGTATATGTGCATATACTCACAATATCGGAATGGTTCTTAAGCTATATGCGTTTGCGTTACTCTTATAAGAATATCCATAAGTGCTTAGGAATGATCGCATCCCGTTCAAATTTTCCACATTCACTTAGTATGGAAAGTTAATATATATCACGTAGGACGAGTTGTCCACCGTTCATGTTTATTCTTTGAATTTCAATTCAGCCACATTCGAAAAGTTATAATAATTCTTTAAATTACTTATGTAGAAGGCTGGTCGTTGTGTGGCCAACACGCACCGTGGGCAGAAAACTAGTTAACTAATTAAGTGCAATATTAAATTATTTAGAAGAAAAACAGATTTTTAGGAACAGAGTGAAAGAAACGAAAGGTGTGTCCAAACTCCGAAACTTAGGGACCATAAGTATTACGAAGCGAACGAACACCAAGAAGACGCAAACCCAACAAAGCCTACTAACCTTTAATTCAACATCATTAGTTGACTTTGACACATCATTTAAATGGTGTAACGTGTTGCTAAGGCTTGGGATCGGCAAAGCTCGAATATTACAAAAAGCTCTTTTGATTGGGTTGTACAGGATTGAGATTGAATTGTAAACTAAACTCAAGTTTTTCGATATAACCCTAAGTGGGATAAACAATTCATTCGAATTTTATGCGCCAAAAGCTCCTAATTGGAGGGGTGGGAACGTTGAGGCTGGCGAATCTGTAGCAACATTTATCCGCTCCACTAAAAAGTTGATCCACCAAAGTGAACGCAATGCTTTGAGGTGAAGTCAAAGCTATTAATAGAAATCTGTTTTCATATGGTGGTAATCATACGGGTTGACGGTCCTACAGCCAATTCCTCAAGGCAAAAAGTGCGACTTGCTTTTGGACTGATTCGATAAAATCTACAAGACAATGATGGGACGGAGTCAACGTAACGAAAGCGTATTCACGTGTAGGTCCAATCAAAGGCATACATAATCTCTTTTGCAATGTATGGATGTTGGAACGCTTTCGATCTGGCTTTTATAAAGCCTAGTACCGATCTAATCTTATCAGGACAGAGATCAACGGATCAGTTAAACTTAAGTTTATTATCCTACCTCGGAAGACAATTTGATGATAATGAAAAGTAGTGGAAATTGAGCAAAAAACCAAATGCTTTTGGTGGACAAATAAATAAATTCATGGAAGGAATAATCTCTCTAATCCTAATTTCACATTCCATTATCCATGTTAATCCATGTTATGCTTTTGTTCTCATTCAACTTAAAAATCTATTTCGTTTCCAATTGCTTTTTTACTTAATCATCAGGGTGTTGGTAATGGACGTATCATAACCGGGATACGTGCCTTCGACCAGGTTACCAATGGTACAGGAGGACACGCCACAATATATTCGGGCGGACCCGGATTTAATTTTGTAACACTGCAGTTACAATCTCAGTACAATTATGGTTTAATGTTTCATGTTGAAATTTATGGAAAATGATATATTTTGCACAAATATACATACATATACATATACATTTTTAATTTCTTTTAAATAATTAATATTATTATTATTAATATTATTATTACTAATATTATTTTTATTATTATTGTAACATAAATATTTAATAATTTTATGATTATTTTTAGCTATTAATCTAAAGTAAATTACTTTCGTGTTACGTAACTCTTGGTTATACTTTTGCGATTAAGTAAATGTAAAATTAATAAAAAAAAAAAAAAAAAATAAAATAAAAAATTTAAACCCTCAAACAATAACACGTTGAAGATATTTCTTTTTCCTTCCAATTTCTATTTAAATACCAGCAAAATAATAAAAAAAAAAAGTCATAAAGTATTATTTTATTGAGAGTTAAACAAAAATTTATTTGAAATTTTATTTAGTTATTATTTTTTTTTAAATATTTCATGAAAACATATCAATGGACTACAGCCCAGTATTAAATACCACACACCGCTTCGCTTAGTCCAGTTAGTTATATAACGGTTTTTCAAAAGAAGGCAATCGTCTTAGCAGTGGTCCATCCTATTCTATTTTCAATAGCGTCCTTGTTTGTGTCTACACACGTCGGTGTAATAAATCATAATAAAATATCCCAAATATCCCGGTTAAATGCAAAACTATGGACGGACGGACAGGCAACTTAGATCGATGGAGAAAGTGATTCTAAATCCATTAGTATAATAAAAGTTGGGTCTGTCGCAAGACCATTTGAATGTTGCATATATCCACACAAACTTAATATACCCTTGTAGCGTAAGCGGAATGTGTTGTTGTTGCAATACGAATTTTTCAAAGAATAATTTTTTCTTTTACGAAAACTGAGTTTGCTTTAGTGTTTCGAACATCAGCCAGCTCAGGCATCTACTGTCAAGTGGCATTGGAAAAGCTAAAAAGCTTTAAATAGAAAACAAGACCTTTACGAGGTGACGACAACTGAACCCCTCGCAGAGCTGAAGTGCTTGATAGAGATCGTGTCGAAAGTAAATAGAGAAAGAACCCACAATCGACGGCAAAGGGCGCAACAATATTGAGTTCTTTGCTCTTAATTGCATCATTAAACATCTGCGCGACAGGGCGTACTGTCGTCAATTACAAAAGAAGTGGACTTTCGTGTACGCAGGGAACATATGTTAATGTTATGCAACCTTCCCACCATTTGTTTTTACCTCAGCAATACTCTCTAAACGGTGTTATGTTTCACACGATGTTTGCGAACACCACGTGCGACATGTGTTTTATTGACAAACGCAAAAGTTTTATTGCGACGAGATCGTTAGGGCGCAGAAGACCAATGGATAAGTAAGAGCAACGCGTCAACCTTTAAACTATTAATAATATTTGGTGGACCTGTCATGCTTGCTTTGTCTAAACTATCTCTTAAGCAAATATGGTTCATATTGCTCACTGTGTACTGCAGAGATAAAAATGAAGAAGTTGCAGAAAACGTTATAGTTGCGATCGCAAATATTAACGACGACTAGAAGTTAGCAGTAGTTTAGCGATATGGAATACTTTGGAATTGTGTCCTTTCCTTTATTCGCTTTTACTTCCTGCCGGTACGCTGCACCGCTTGTTATAAAGCTGCACTCAAAAGCAAAGCTTACTTAGCACATTTTACATTTTTTGAACCTTCTATCGGACGGCCACTAGGCTGCAGATCCTATCTGGCGGCAACTCTGTGACTCTCGCTCGTAATACCGGTTCTCTTCTTAATCTCAGATGGAATTGCTTGCAGACCAAAGCAATTTGTTGTATCTCAATACTAAATGACAAATGACTGTTTATAAGCATAGTAACTGACTGTCGGTAAGTCGATGAGTAAACCTCGGCGACAAAAAGACTACCAGTGGACGACCGGCATTGTAAAGTAATAAGTTACCGCTACCCTAACGTAGAGAAAGCTAACAACTTTAAGCGGTTAGGTTTTCGCATATATGTCCCAAGTGGAACTGCAAAGAAATCAAAATGAAATCTAGTTTTCTTGCTATTATCGCATGCTTAGTTCTATTGAAATAATTCCTGAATGTTTGCTTAAAGATTTTAAGGAAGAAAATAAGAAAAAAAAAACTATCTACGTCCCTGGCATACATCTCGATACAGTTCTCATACAGTTTCGTACATATGCATATAAGTTTGTTTATATATGCAAACAATTTTGTACAAAACTTTGTTGAATATGTGGTTTATTGTTATTATGTGTTGAGCGAGAAAAGATGAAAGCAATGGAAAAACTTTTCTCTTTTTTTATAAATATTTAAAATAATATTTAGATTTTAATAAACAGAAAAAGAAGTAAAAACCATATATAGATATATACATATATATATATATATGTATATATTTCCTTATTATGCTTCTCTCTAAAACTTAAGTAAATATTCTAAACAATAAAAAATCTTTTAATAATAATAATAATAGTAATACTAAAACTGCAAACACTTTACTTTTTTACCCGTAAAGGCATTTTGTTTAAATTCCTATTCATTTAAAATGCTCCGTAAACTTAATTTATTAAAGGAAATATGTTAGAGAAGAGAAAACACATTTTTCAATTTTTATTGTATTCAACGACCAAAGTATTCAATACTAACATGAAAGCCTTCGTCACGTTGTGATTCTATGTATAGCTTGCAATGACGGTAACCAGGACCACCGTCAACTAAGTCAATATATGCAAAACTTTTCGGGAAGCCCCAATCCCAAACTCTAACCGCCGATATGATTACATAATTTTCACGATACTAAAAGGAGATCAAAAATCATTTCCTTACATTTTACTTCGTGCTCCTATCATGTATTCTTAACTTTTAACGGTTCGCTTACCTTAGGCGGAAACACTATATACCGAGATGTCACACTCATAAGGGTGCCTGGATGTTTAACATCATCGCGCGCCACCAATATATCATTTATGCCCAGAGAGCCCCAAGTATGATTGAGAGCTCGTACATTGAGTACACAACTTATTAAAAGTAATTTTAATGTAAGTGAATGTGAATTCATTTTTCTCATCAGTTTACTGGTTGTTCGACGTTCGATGTTCACTTAATATATTTTTAAAATTTATTATACGACTGTCTTTAATGCGATATTTAAGTACAATATTTAATATATTTCATCGCGAATACAAAAGTATTTTAATGAAAAAAAACACTCGAATAGCCGTTTCAATGCAATAACGCTTTCACACTGAACAACCGCAAAATGAGTGCAATATTACGTTTGTCGTTCTCATTGATAGTGTATTGACAGCAGAATGCTGTAATGAAATGGTTAGTTAGTTATGGAGAAACTTCATTTTTTTCATTCATCTGCGTGCTACGTTGCACGCATTAAAAACTTCTGCTCATTTCTTCAAGCTCTTTAAATTTATTTAACCATATAATATGACATCGCCTAAAGGTATGTTATGATTTCTTGCATTAAAGTTAAATTACATACGCTCCGTCTTACAATGCATTTTATATACCCTATGCTAAGATTTATAGATTTGTAAGAAATATTCATGCTTTGCATGAGTACTAAAGGAAGATTTTTGCCTATTTTGAACTCACTCACCTAGAAAAAATTATCATTTAGAAAAAATTAGAAATGTTTTCATATGAAAGGAGAATGAATGAATGCTTTCTGTATTTCCCCTTTGCTAGCTCAAAAAGAAATGACTAAGCGATTACAAGTGGAAAAAATTTATTAAGGGGGTTTTAAGGGACAGGCCGCTGTAAAAGCTTAGGAAAGTAGGGTTTTTTTGACAATTTTTTTTGAATTGAAAATCGCTCCAGGATATTTTATAAATTCAATGTACCCCAACATAACAAGTAGTGCAATTTGCACTCCTGACGCAGAGACGACTTCCACACAGACTTTACTTCGTTCAGTTTTCTATTCAGTGCTTTGCAATAAATATGATATATCTATAAGATCGGTCTTAGCTTAGTTCAGTTCTCTGAGTGGAGTATTTACAGACACAACAACAAATAAAGTTTTGATTTTCACATCGCATCGGAATGTGGTTTGAAATAAAATCCTTTGAATTAATTTTTATTATTAACAAGTAAAAATACTATGGCGCGCCATTAATACCCTACTTCACTCATGTAACGACTTTTCAAAATAAAGCTTTATATGAGAAGTGGTCGGATCTGAACTATTTTCAATAGGGTACGTCCTGGGGCCAAAATATATCAGTACAGCGAAATTGTGGCCTGTAAGCCTTGTGTGAACACAAGCAAAAGTAACGGACAGGCGGACGGATAAACTATAAAAATATATTAACAGATGGATCTAACTCAAGGTCCTGTGGACGTCATGTACATACGCGCAAACCGAATGCATCCTTGTACCGCAAGTGGTTTAGAGTATAACAATTTTGTAAACCAAAAGCAGGATTTTTGTCAATTGAAAATTTGAAGAGGGGTTTAGCCCAAACGCTGATTATTCTTAAACGATACGACTTTTATAAATCTGCTGCCGTAATATCGAGAATAATAAATTTCTACAAAGTAGTCGCTTTGTTTTTGTATAGCATGCATGCAGGTCTCGTAATTTTATTTAAACTCATATTGTTTTTAAGTAGTTTCGTAAAATAATCAAGCATAACAGGCGTCATGGATGTAGCAGGCACATCGATAAATCAATCGTCTCTTTGTTTTCTTTCGAAAGAAAGGAAAAATAAAGAATTCCGCAAAAATAATTGTTCAGAACATCAACAATACTGTTAATAAGGTCAGCACATATGTTAAACCATAGATCAGAACCTTATCAGACTGAATATTTGAAACTGTCACCTAATTGTTGCAGTACATGAATGTCTACTTTTTGAATAACAGAAAAAAAAAAAAAAATGTGTTACTGTTACTAAGCGATGTACAAGAGGGTAGGCAACGGTGTTTAAAATTCATTTTTCTTCCTCGAAAGAGAATTAAAAAGTGTGATGGAATAATGAAAAAACCGTTTTTCTTTTGTTTTATTGACACAGAATTACGACCTCTTAAATCATAAGGTATTACGACAAAATAACTGTAACGGGTTTTTGAACAAAAAATCAATATTAGTTGCAGAATACAAATTCATCAACTCCCTTAGAGTGGACGTGTCAGTTGCAACATAATTCCGACATCACTGCAATTGTGATAATCGAATGTAAAATCAAAAAAGTGTAAACAGTTTGGACTCCCGTGCGATTTTGTGTTGATGAAAGCTGGGATCATTGTGTAGCATTGTGTAGTTCAAGCTTTCTTTATTTATAATACGTGGACGGGAAAGTTCAGCCGTATTTTACTACCTGCAGATAATTCATGTAATAATTCATATAATTCATAATAATTTCATGTTAAGACAAGCAGTCGGGAGCCGTCATATGGGATTTTGTTATTCGTTGTACTTCTCATGGCATAGAAGAGGACTACCTTCAATGCCGCATTGAGTAAAGTGAGTGGGTAAGACCTTGCATTTGGCATGAGTTCTAGCAAAACAGCAAAGTTGGCAAATAAAGTTATAAATGTCCGGACCTGTGATAGATCCCAATTTTTGCCCAATTTTGTTTTCGAGATTGAGGAACAACGGTAATCTGGGCGAAAAAGTGTATATTTTTAGTTAAGAATTTTAATTTTCTAAAATAATATTTCCTCGCCGCACTTTGCTTCACTTGTTGGTAGAGGATACAGAAATGGGTATGCGCTATAGAATGAACATTAAATGGAGCTGGCTCAACCCCATCGGCTTACATTCGCTGTTCATATATTATAAGCTTAAAGGAAAGGGAAAAAAACGAAAATAAGTAAGAAAATTACATTCCGTCGTATCCGAATCTTTTATACCCATCACTGTGATCCTAGAAAAAAGGAAAAGAACTAAATTTCCATACTCTAGAATATTGGGCGCGGTTGATTTTTTCTATTTTTAGAGTAAAAGGTAAATTTGCTTACGAGTAACAAACAAAAAACGTGGGAAACATAGGTGTTCACTGTTTCTGCTACATAGACGAATGGGGTTTGTAGGCGTGTTCTTCAAAATGTTTGGATCACTTGTAAATTTTTTTGCAAAATTTTAAGCGATATTTTCCTTTTTGACAATGGGAAACTGTTTACGACAGATACCACACAGTTTCGCAGACGGACACATGTACGGATACGCTTAGGTCCATTCCGAACTTGAAACGGGCCAAGAATTTATACACTTTGTGAGGTTTTTGAAACTTGTTTGAAAATAAATTGCAAAATATAACGCACTATAAAATAAAGCAGGCGTGGCCATTTTTGTAGAGGTACTACATTATGACCCATAGCATGTAGGGTTCAAATTTTTGTAGATTTATCTGCTGTACTTTATGAGTAATGAGCAACGAAACAATTTTTTATTCCTTTTGAAGAATGGAGGTGTCCACACTTTGCGTAGTACTGTAGGCGTGCCATTCGACCGATTTGGCCCATTTTCAATACCAACTTGCGTGCAAGAACTTCCATTGCTTCTGCCAAAATTGAAGTCGATGGCTTCATTTTTGCGGCCAGGAGAATTTTCGTAACAGAATTTATACAGACGGACAGACACACAATCGCTTTAGAATTTGATGTTGATCAAGAATATAAACACTTTTTTGGGTCTCTGGGCGTTGCAAACGTTTTGACAAAATGAATGTACCCCTCATCCTACGGCAATGGGTACAAAAAGAAAAGAAAGAAAAAGAAGGGAAAGGAACGATTTTCGAAGGTATACTAGACAAATAGTAATAGCGATTGTCTGCATGTGCGAATGTACTCCAACATATTCCAAAATGATGGTAGAGGTTGGTGATGGATGATAATAACGATTATTTACAATCCGCGAGAGCTACTTCGATTTTTTCATTTGTTTTAATTTCGATTACAGTCTGACGCAATTCTATCGATAAGTCACGTTTTGTGCCGGACCAAGTCGATTGGACTGACTCATCTACGATTTTATTGCTATGTATTGAGAAAAACTGCAATAGTTTTTGTAAAAACATGTGTTGATTGTTAAATGTACACAACTACTAAACCCTTTTCCTCTCCAAGCGTTAGCTTCAAAAATCCATAAATGCTTTACATGTTTTCACGGGTGTGAGTCAAACCTTACCATCCAATAATAAAATATGAGAAAAGTTGACTGAGAACAACCAGAATTGTTGTAAATCCGACATAGCTGTCGATGAGCAATGGCTCTCAACTAAAGCCAGGTAGCCATCTACCTAATGCGTGCAGATAAATTTTTGTCATCCAGTCATGCGAAAGAGATGCAAGTAAAGCGGTCTATGCTACTTGTAATAACGTAATCTGCGGAAAATGTACTTTAAAAAGCGAGTGTTTATGCAAAGGCTATTTTTAGTGAACTGTAATAAAAACAAAAAAAAAAAATTATTTTTATATAAAATTTTATTTTGTTTTAAAAACCTTCAAACTTTCGATGTTTGAGTCAAATTGATGCACACACTTCATACAAAAATGGGTATATACTACGAAGGTGGGGCAATCTAATGTTAAATAAAATATGATTTCATATATTTTTGTGATATAAAATTATTTCATTATATGCGTTGTTGTGTTTGTTATTATCCTCGCTACAAACGAATGCATTTTTTTTTTTTTTTTTTTTTGGTAAACTAACTAAAATTTGAAATTAAACTTAATTTAATTATAATTGCGATTAAGTATTTGTTACAAAATCGTTTATTATTAATACTCTAGGCGATCCAATGTTTATTTATTGATTGTTATATGCAACGAATTACGTCATGAGGTCCCAATATATCAAATGACCGCACTATCATGTCAATTAATTTGAAATTTTGAAATAAATGAAACAATTCAAAATTGAACTGACTCGAACGCACTGCCCGCCTATGCGTGTATGCAGTCGCCAGTCGTTCAATATGAATCAACAATCATATGAATATATGTATGTATGCATATGCGTGCACGTGTGTACATAGGCATATGAGAGTAGTGGTTTTCGACCATTGGCATTATTTGCTTAATCTCTAATGAATGAATTTTTGGCTTAGAACCGAGCAAGACCACCAATAATATAATATAATGAGAATCATACAATAAATTTTTTTTCTGGAAATCATACATACAAACATATAAATTTAAAATTATTAAACAAATTAAAATTAATAGCCATCATACTTGTCAAGCATGCAGTACAACTTTCGTTGGTGATTTTTCGAGGATTGGTCGAAAAATTGGACGAGATTTTCAAAGTTAAGTGCAAAGGCATTCGTTACAATCCTTTTTATTCCCGCTTTTTGTAACCATCTAACCATGTGAAGAGAAGTGTTCTCTTTAAAATAGATTTTCTCAATCTAATTTCAACCTTCTATCCATTATAATTGATGGATAATGAACAAAAGCCAACAAGCGATGGTGTTGCAGTCGCGACCTTTGATTGATTTCGGCCATTTTCAATACTAATACGCATACAAGAACTTTCCATTTAAAGCCGATAGCTTCATGTTTGCGACCAGGAGGATGTCAATACAAGAACGGACATACGGACAGACATGGTTAAATCGATTTGAAATTTAGCACTGATCAAGAATGCATATATTTTTTGTGATGCCCTTGAAGCTTCCGTTGGCTGTTGTAAACAGAATGAGGCTGCTTCTACCCGTCAGTGGTGGATATTAAAAACATAAAACGACTTCAAAGTGAAACCTCTTGATGGAAACATCAAAACGTGCCTAACCACATGAGGAGTCAAAGTAAGTGCAATGAATTCCGCGTACCGCGGATTTACAAACACAGAATGGGCTGCTGATTCTCGTCCATCAGGAAAGAAAATCTTGTCGAAAGTGGAGGAAAAAGAAAAATAAACATCCAGACCACTGAGCCCATTGAATTTCTGCTCAGCATAATGAATCATCTTTTGTTGATTATTGAATTCTAGAAGAACAAAAAGAAGATCTAACCACTGCTCGAGGCTTCACTAAAGACGTTATTTGACTTGTGAAATTAGAAATGCAATTAAAAAAAAAAGAATTCTTTCTAATGTTCTTGATGCGGAAAATCGTGCAGCATTATTTACTCGAAAATTGTTAAAAAAGCAGTTCACTCTGAGTCTCTGAGCTTATTAGGCACAAACCAAATATGCAAAAGACTTTTACTTTGTGGTCGTATGAATTTCGCTACACACCAGTAAACGTTATTGTAATGAGACTCAAGTAGAATGCTTTTATAGATGCATTCGAGTTTTGTTTGTTTGTTTTATGAGCTGATGTGCGATCAGTTTCAGCTTATCATAGCTAATTATCACCATACGGTTTCAAAGCAGGCGCAAAGAACACGCGCTGCAATAAGTAAAAAGACATAATACCTTCGACAAGGAGGGACGAGGCAGTTTACTGGGTGCCTGCCCAGATGGCCCAAAATGTGATCAACTGAGCACTCACACGCAGATATGATGGTCTATGCTCTACCGCACTTTTATTTAAACCTGCGAACATTGACTTGGTAATCGCGATTCTCATCCACTCGATTACCGCCGAGCAACGAACGTGAGTGAAAGTGAAGTATGATGTACTTCTAGGATTATCAAAGTATGGTAATATGTCGCAATGCCAGAAGATCGGCAGTTTCGACGAATGTAATATCAAAAAATTGCTATCGTATATGCTAACATCGCAATGTCGGAAGGACGCAATTCGCGAGACTCGATGTTTCTGAGTATGTTTTTGTTCGTATGTTTCCTTTATTGCCAATTTTCGATCCTCTAATATTCATTTCCAAGAAATGCTGCCTGCTTGAGAGAAGAATATTTTAAATATAAACAAGAGGTAAAAGCAATAAAGCGGGGCATGGCCTACCTTTAAATACCCTCCTTCCCATCCATTTATCGACTTACAAAAATAAGGCGTTACATCGGAAGTTCTCCAACAATTTGTCCGATTCGAACCATTTTCAATAGCTTCGTGTTTGGGCCAAAACGCGCTAGTGTGCCAAACAAGGCGGACAGACAAGCAGATGGATGCAGAAAATGATTCTGAATCGATCGGTATAATAAACGTTGGGTGCATTCTAAGTCCTTCTGCATGTTGCACACATTCGTACAAATCTACTCTACTCTTGTATCAGATATGGCGTAGGGTATAATGAATTTAAATTCAATTTAAATTTAATTATCTGAACTGGGCTAACTATAGAGGGTGCGAAGAGAAAGCACACGCATTCGATGGGCAAAATAATGAGCTGGCATAAAATGGAGAGCTATTTGAGACGCGTATGTAATAAATGAGTTTTTATATTGCTATGGAAATTTAAAAATTCCCCGAATTTTTTAATTAATCCTCGTGTGTACCAAAAATTCGATTAGTTCGCTTATTTCTATTTGGGTCAGCGAAATATTAAAACGCATGTTATGTAAAATAATAATCAATTGCATGCTTTTCGTTTTTTTTATAATTTTTTTCTAAGGGAAATTTGTCATTTTTGATTTAGCTCGTAATGGCGAAAAAGCGAAATTTATGTATATTACAGAAATATGCATAAATGTGACACAAATCTGTATTTCCGATAATAATTACATGTTGCATGTTTGGCAAATATTCGTTATTTTCAATGAAATGCATCGTGGCATCGTGCATGCATGTGAAATTACATTCCTGTGTAATCCTGTGTGCGCACGTAGTTATGCGTATGCATGCGTTATTACGAACAAAATATTGTTATTATTTTTAATTAAAATTTCATTTTATGAATTTACATAAATTTATTTACTGTTATTTTATTTTCTTTTTTTTTTTCTCTTTGCATTTTTTTATTTTTTTTTATTTCTTTCTCTACCTTCTACTGACCATAAAAATCAATTGTGAAATTAAAGCCATGACCACGTTGAGATTTCAAATGTATTAAAGCGAAATAAGTGCTGGGACCGCCATCCTTGAGGGTAGCGTAGCCTCCATTACCATTGCTATAGTTATCTCTAACAATAATTTGGGTGATGGTGCGTTCGTATGCCAATTCGCCGGGCTGTGAAAAATTTGTTATATAATTTATTTTAAAATTTTTCCCCCTTAATTCTTTTTGGTGGGGAAAAGTCAAAAATTTTTTGAAATTTTTCTACCTTTGGTCGATAGGAAAAATCTTTTGATATCACACGCATAGTTTTTGCTTTTTCGGCAACCACATGCCTACTGAGATGAACGGCACGCGCACTGTACGCTCCCCAAGTAATGTTGTGGCACAATTCTTCTTCTGCATCACTACCGGCACGTGAAATACATGAAGCCGGTGCTGCGGTATCTACGATAACGCTTACGATTAAAAATGTTGCGAATTTTAGTGAAAACATACTTTCCTTCTCGTCCGCTATTCTAGGCTACAAGCGTTTAACTGAGAATTGCAAACTATTCGAGAAACTATCACGAAAAAAAAAGAAATGTTTTTTTTTTTGTTTTTTTATATATACAAACTACTAACGCTGGAGTGAATTGAATTTAAGTTTTCTTTTATCGCAAATTTTTTATAAGCAATGTGAGAAAAAATTTATCTAAAAAGCATTTAGTCGTTGTAAGACGACTTTTTGATACCCATCGTTTACATGGCGTACGTTATATAGAAAATTGTGATCATTTCTTAGTGCATCGTACAAACCTATTTTTGCTTAGCATTTTATTTTCTTATTACGGAAAAAATTTCATTTCAATGAAATGTTCTGCGGGCACTCTACAAGGAGTTACCTTAATTATACCTTTGCGTCCACGGCTTGTGGTACAAGGGTATGTGAAGGTTGTGCGAATGTCTGCCATACATAGAAGGACTTGGGGTGGAGGCTCTTTTTATTATACAGATCGATTAAGGAAGTGAGTACAAGTTAGCTCGTCCGTCGATCCGTCTGTTCTTCTTGTTTTCCTGTGTTCAACCTATAGACAGCAATTTTCGGCACATTATAATGAAGTTCGGTACACTGGCATGTTTTTACCCAAGAACAAATACTATCGAAAATGGTTCGGATGGGACCACTTTTTCGAGCACTTCCCATATAATAACTTGTGTTGAAAAGTCGTTATATGAAAAACTGTATTAAGTGAAATAGTGCAGGTAGTGTTTTTACTTGCTTTGGCTTAAAGAAGAAAAAATGGCTGCTCTTTGTTTTAGGGGTGTTGTAGGCGTGCTTCCTAGCAGCTGTGTGCTCCATTTCGCCAGTTCATTACTTGACGTCGTTTTGTGATATACAAGAACGAAGTTTTGAACCGATAGTTAAGCTTAAAAATTCTCACTGATTAAGGTTCAATTTGCTGAAATTTAATCGGCAAACATTTTGTTATAATCAATAATCGTTTAGAAGAAATTTAAGATAGCGCACCAAATCCACTGCTTATAGCTTTGCAAAGCTAGAGATGGGAAAAACGAAGACTTTGGAAGATCAAGAAGAGATTGCAATGCACTCAAATATGAATTGAGAGCATTACCCTGTTCCCTATACACTGAAATATGAATTGAAAGCATTAGCCTGTCCCCTATACTCATTACGACCGTAAAATATTGCAGCCTAGTCTCGAAAACCAATAACCGGTTTTTCCACTTCAGCAAAATGCGAGATGCACGTCGACTTGTTACAAAATGAATAGCAACGTTAGTATACCCTCTTTCACTTATGCCCAAAGCAATTGTACCGACGTCAGTGATAAATAATAAAATGTAAAATGCATAAATTATACACTTGTTAGTCAACTGCTACGATAATATCCATGAAAAAATTAATCCGTTAAAATAAGGTTTGCTGTGTAAATGTAAACGTTTCAGTCAAGAATAAAAAGGAAGGAAGGGAAGACTAATTTGAACTAATTTTCAAAACTCAACCAAAATTTTGAATATTACCCAACAGAAAGCATTTTCGTTCATGAACTTTTATTTTGCTGTTTCAAAGTCGACCTATTATGTCGCATAGATGATGGTAAACTTAAGACTCCATCATGGTAGGAAGATATTAAAAACATCAAAAAATGATTATTTTATTCAAAGGATATAAACATTTTTTTTTTACTTAAGCGTGATTTTTTTTTACCCTCTTTTCCAGCAAACTTTTTTCGAAAGCACATCAGAAATAAGCCAAATAATTGCGAGAAACTCCCATCTTTACAAGCAAAAGGAATTTAGACAATTTATTATTATCCCCCTTAAAACAAACTCTGAACTAAACGAATAAAAGGAAACTACATTTTCAGATGCTGTTGTGGTTGTTAGAAGGCAGTGTGCGTTCATTGTGTTCTATATAAATGTCATTAACTTTTTAAGTTATGCCCTTCGCCTGATTCGGAGAAAGATTGCGCAAGATTGGAAGGCAAAATTGGAGAAATGAAGAGTTAGCAAGGACACAAGATTCGTTCCTTCATAATCTTTGACTCCCTGCCTAATGTGTTGTTTGCGACACGAGAAGTTAAAATAGGCCAGAGATTTATGAGTAATCACACCTATGGCAATGTCCACTTAAATAGGATCCGAATTGTGCCAACTGATGAATGTGAAGAATGGCGTAACAGAACATCAGCTGAACGTCTCATTTTCAGCTGTCTGAAAAAGTCTGATTGCATTAGACATCCTTCCAGCATTTTCATTGTCTGCAATCTTTCTTTTCAATGTAGAAAATCTTTCCTTCTGGCAACAATACGCATTCTAAGCAGCTGACTTTCCTTCTCAAACTTCTCAAACAGCTGACTGCGCTTCTTAGTTTAGCATTAATCAAATTAAAAATGTGCTAATAAATTGTGCTCGAGTAAAGTATTGCACTTCGGACATATAAGTCACAAATTTATTGGCTTAGTCCAACTTTAATCAACAACCCAAAAAAAAAAAAAAAAAATTGTGCTCTGCATTTTCATTATTACGCCGATCGTCTAATTGATATACTCCTCAATAGCCAAAGCTTCCAGTCACTCGTCTAATTGATATACTCCTCAATAGCCAAAGCTTCTAGTCAGTACATAAGTGATTACCAGTATACCTTTGCCTCCTGATGAAAGGGGACCTTCAATGAATAATACGATCTTATCCTCAACAGGCTAAATCCATAAACCTCTTAAACAAACGAAAAAAAAAAAAAATCTTTTAAAATACAGTAGCGTAGATTGCCGTTTTCCATTCTGATTTCCTTTTGAAGCAAGATTTTATTCTCTTTTACTATCTAATCGTAGTATTCCTTAAGAGAATTAACTGCCTTTTCTTTCTATCCAGCGAAGATTATCGCTGGATTATAATGAATATATTAATTTTAATAATAATTAATTTTCATATATTTTTTCATTGCAGTTGTCTAGGCCTTAAGTCACCGTTTATCGAGTTTAGCAATGAGTTAGAAGTACTGGCAAATAACAGCATACCGCTGAATATTACTAAAGATGAGCAAGCTCTTATGCATCAAGAGGGCTTGCGTAAGTTGGGCACTTTTATTAAACCGGTTGATTTACGGGATTCAGCAACCGGGTATGTTAAGGCAGATCTGACTAAGAAAGTGTATTCACCGGGCAGTTATGGCCCGCAAACGCAAAGACGTTTACATCCGATACAAGAAGAAATGGATCAAAAACAGATTATTCTCTTGGATGAGGATACGGATGAGAACGGTCTACCGGCCAGTTTAACCGATGAAGATCGTAAATTTATAGTACCTATGGCTTTGAAGAATGCCTCACCTGATCCCCGATGGGCTCAGGCTACATTTCGTGGTACGACTACTACGACTAGCACGACCACAAGAGCACCTATTACAACGACCAATAAACAACAGCAACTGCAACAGCAACACCAACAGCAACAACAACAACGGTCCACAACACCTGCTACACCCGAATTTGCGTCCAATATTGAAGATCTCAAGAAGCATATATTATTTTTACAAAATCTTACCAAACATGATAGTACCTTTCAATCGAAATTTGTAGTGTTTCCTAGTTTACAAAAAGACAAACAACGAAATTCATCATCGGCGACAACGACGACAACGACTACACGTACTCCGTTTAGACCGATATTTCAATACTCTGCACCAATTATACCGCCCACTAGAAAAACTACTTTAAATATAAACAGTAAGATACCGCAAGTACCGCCCTTTGGTGGTTACTATCACAATCAAAACGAAGACGACGAAGATAGTTTATCACAATTTTTTGCTCCCGTCAATCCAAGAGATAAAATCGCTATTGTGCCGCAAGTTTTATTGCTGAACGACCAAAACAAGGACCGAAACGATAAAAGAAAATCGTTTAGCATACTGCCTTTACCTACGACAACCACAACTACAACTAGTACAACGGCCACAACTACTACAACTACGACAACTACAACAACTAGACGTCCCACGAAACCTACAAAGTTACCGCCCTGTGTACGAAATCCCGATTCGCCAAAATGTGTACGGCAACGTAAACGTGAAGAGCTGCAAAGGCAACGTGATCGCGAACAATTATTACGCGAACAAGAGAAATATATGCCACGCTACGAACCGTATTTGCAAACCTTGAATAATACTAAACGCTTTGCGGTGTCTATCGAAATCCCCGATTCCTTCAAAATACCTTACAACGAAACTGAATCAGCTAAACAAAGGGCAGTAGAAGAAAATTTACAAATTCTCTCACGTTTTGTGCGTTCAACTCATAAAAGGCGTAACATTGGTGGCGGTTTAACGGGACGTTCGAATGAGAAATTCGCCTCCAAATATGGTAGTTCCGGGGCTTTTTTAGACCGTGATGCTGCTCTATCAGCAGCAAATGGTCGAGATTTTGTTTTATCCAATGCTGAACAGTTTGGTATGCTTCCGGTTAATTCAAGTACGCCAACTACTACTGTTGAGCCTTACTCCGAGCCGATAGACTTGAATCCCGATAATTGTTACCAAGTGGACGGCATGACTTACGGCCAAAAGAAACAATGTGTTCTCCATACAAGCGTTATGCCGGCCATTAGTAGAGGAGCGCGAGCTGCTATACAGGTAAATAAATTAAATAAATCTTACGCTTTAGTTTCTCGCATCCATTTTTATGATCACTTATTTGATCGTAATAACGTCCGTTTACATCAAAGATACGTGGGTCAAATGTATGTCTAGCATATACGTGGTTTACTTTTCTTAAGTTCATTGGTCCGTGTTTTGCGAAGTATTTTCGATTTCGTTTAGTACGTCTTTCAATCTTTTCGCATCATTTCTCATAGCCAGCTTTACGAGCTTTCAGTGGCTACTTCTTTCGTCTCTCTTCGGGGGGTCTATGATTGTTTCCCATGGGTGCGAAAAAAGTCGCAAAATACTAAGTCTTAATGGCAAGGCAGAAAGTCCAGCAGTTGCACTTTTTCACTCGTAAAGACTCCCATGGGTGCGAAAAGGTCGCAAAATACCAAGTCTTAATGGCAAGGCAGAAGGTCCAGCAGATGCACTTTTTCCCCCGTAAAACTTCGCTTTTTAGGCGTACGCGTATTCCCATTGTGGCGTCATTCCATGTACTAGTATGTATATGCAGTGAGAAACAGAGCATGCAGTCATTATCGTAATGTCTGCAAAAAGATTAAAGCATGCGAAGAAAGATTTCGTTTCGACTGAGATAAGCCTGAACTCATTAGAAGCAAAAGTATTTCTAGTAATAGGAAACAACTCAGGAATAAAAACTTCGCGGTGTTGTGTATTAACTTTGCCGATTATTTTATGAGCTGCCCATTTTCGTGCGTCCTAATCGTTCAGAGCCCATCTTCAGTAAATATATCGCATGCTATACAATAAAATCCAAGAAATATCTTTTGTGTTGAGTGTTTTTAATGCTTTCTTTGATTGTGCCGTAAGGCGTTAATCATGATGATAACTCGCAAATATTTAAAAATCAAAAAAAGTTTAGCGAATCATCGAGCGCCGTTAGTTTAAAGTAGAAAGATAAAGGGGAAAAAAAAATCTGCACCGTAAGTTTTTGTAAGCGGCAAGCTTGGGCAACAGTTTTTCGCAATGATTTTATTATTAAAAAAATTGCAGAATGACTTCCGTCGACCAACGACATAAGAACTTTCAGTAATCACTTATCTTATATGCCAGCTAGCTGTACTCTCTGCCCAGACAACTCGTAGCGAATGTAAATTTCTAAAGTGGGATTAACTTGAATTTGAAAACAAAATCGGGGCTAAACACGAGCAACAACCAAAGGTGTCAGCTTTTTCGCCAGAGCACGGAACGCACGTTCTTGATTTTCTATATTCAATACAAAGAGAAGGTGCAGCTTTTCGAAAATTACACTACTAAAGAATCTTATGAGTAGTAGAGAAGATAAATAAATGGAAAAACACTTATCATTTCGCTTTTTCCACAAAAAAATGGGCGGTTGCATGTTCGTTCTATATTCAATAGGTTATCGCCTTTTTTCCTTCTTCTATCCACCCTGAACAACCCTGAACAGATATGATTTCGTTATGTTTAACGAAAAAGCTTTCATTTAATGGCACATTTTTCGATGAGTTTCGCGTCAGCCCCTGTGTTTCGAATTAAATTTGAATGCTACCGCTGAATTTCGTAAAGCGACTTTTACCATCTATTTTACTTTGGCTTACCTCTGCGCTTTGTGGTGAAAATGTTTCTCTCCTCCAGTCAGTTTATGTCGTCATATTCCGGCAGATTTGCGTTATCTTTATCTTTGGAATAAAATATAATTTATTGCAATACAGATATGTTTATATAAAAGTGTGCAAAAGGTCTTCCAAAATGAACTTTCTTTGCTGTCATGTTTTTAATGACCTGATTATATAGTGATGACGGACATGTCACTTCAAAAAGGTACAGCTCTGTGACAGGTTATTAATTAAAACAGGGAATGACAGCTGCAAGACTTACTAATGTTCGGATTAGATTCGGAATGAAAATAACATCATCATGATTAAATATTCCAAAAAGCAACTTCGCGGCAACATTATCCACATTTTATGACTGCCATGAGTCAGCATAGTTTGTAAAACTGTTTTAAAACAGACAAAGGAATGTGTGCTGAGACGTAGGTACCAATATTAAGCACAGTTGAGGGGAAACAGGGCTTGCGTCGATTGCTTTAATCAAAAACGCAATATGTTCCTAAGGATAGTTTAATAAATTTTTTTGTGCAAACTTGAAGACTTGTCTGATAAGGATTTAGCCCCATTAGAAACTCTTCTGAAAGAAGTTTACGAAATTTTTTTTTTAATTTTAGCCTGCAAATTTTTATACACGGTTTTTTAAAAATGTTCGTAAATCCAAGTTTTTCAAAATCGCTAGACTGCGTGTCAAACTGTTTTTAGTGCTTTCTAACGGAGCAACAATGTGTTCAAGTGAAGATCATTGATGGCAGCTTTCCAGGAAGTGCCATCTTTTAAAAGCCAACGTAAAACTTTCTAACGAGGGTCATCCGCGCTCTTTTCTAATCGGCTTAAGCATCTCCTAGCAGTCAGCTCTTTCTGAGCAACTTAGGTTCCTTTTAATCAGCCGCTCTTGTTGTACCGCACATTTCGTTATTCCTCTAGTAGTCAATCCAGCGGCTTTCTAGTCAAGTTAGTTACTTCTGAACAGGTTATTGTCTAGCGCTTCTAAGCACGCTATTGGCTATCGCTTTCTACTAACTAGCATTGACACAATATGCCTCCTACTTAACTAAGTCGGTCCTGGGTAAATAATTATATATGGGTTTCCGCTAACCAAGCCTGACACACTATTCTTAGCCCGGATGTTTCTATTTAGTCAACCTTGTTTTTTCCTAAACGATCTAAGCTTTTCGTAGCAACCTACTTTTCCACAGCAGTTTTCATCCCTTCTAATCAGCCGTTCATTTTTGTGATCTTTCCAACCGCTTACATTGTACTTGCACTTAACTTCTCTATTAGTTAATCTATCGCCTTTCTAGTCAACGTAGTCACTTCTGAGCAAGTTATTGTCTGCCGCCTTCTGTTAACCAGCTTCGATGCAGTATTTCTAGGCAAAATTAATAATTATAATAATAATTAATAATAATTTGTTTAATTTGTTTAATCGATAATTGCTTTTGATAAAATATATTTTTAACAATTATTGTTATTATTACTAATATAAATTTAGTCAGAGAATAAATTCTAAGACTAAAGACTTAAAGCACTAGCATCTAAGGCTTTCGGCTTTATTAAAAACTTTACCGCATGACGAGTTGCTCAGGCGCATTGAGTTGCTCAGGCGGATTTTGTAAAAAATCGAAATCATTGGATTGTTCTTTAAATATTTCTAATCACGAATTTCTGACATGTTTATGTGTTATGTCCGTATGAAATACGGACAGTCGCGTTACTTATCTCTGCTATGAATTATAAAATGTGTCGCTGATCAATAAATTAAATTATGAATTTATTTTGGAATACCTATTATTAATGAACCTGCATACACACAAACACACACAGACACACATGCCCCGAACGAGACGACACGCGTTATATCAATAAATCACTAGCGAGGGAAACGTATAAACTGAACACTGTGGCGTTATATGCAAATTTATAATAAACCCGAACAATGGTTAGTAATGTAAAAGAAATTATTGCCGTTGTACATATATATTTGTATAAATCTGCATAAGTCTGATGATGATTGTTGCAATTTTCGAAAAAATACACAAAACCGAATAAAAAAAAAACGAGAAAACAGAAAACAAAAACTGCAAACGATATTGTGTTGCCAGCCACCATAAAATATAAACTAACAGTAAATTATGCGAGTATTGCGGTACACCCAACACACCGCCAGCATATTAAATTCAATTAAATTCAACACTTGCTCATATTATGAGACGGAATGTTATGTTTATATAAAAGTGCGTTTGTATATGTATATATATCAATGAGTATAAAATTGTAGTATAGTTGTCTGATTAAAAACCGCACACGAAGTGTGGAATAAATGAATGAACGAATAAACGAATGTATGCATGTGTGTTTGAATTAAATAGCTGCCGTTTCCATATATAAATTAAAAATGGTTTCAATTTTTTTTTTTTTTTTTTCTAGTATAACGCACAAATATATATCATAAGTACTTTATGAGTTGTAAGCGAAGTGGCCACTCAACAATGCATTAAAGAATTTTTGCTTAATAACAAATTAAATAAAAAAAAATTGCAAACGAAACTTGAAATGATTTGAAATTTAATAAAAGCCTAAAAGAAAGAAAAACACCCTTAATAAAAAAAAAAATGTTCGAAGCGGCTTCACAAATGCTGTCACTTTCATTATATAAGTAAGATGGATTGATTTGCTTGCATCCTTTATGAAAATGTGGTCATGTATGCGTGCGTGCCTTTATCACTCTTGCCTCTGTCAGCGAATGCTTGTAAGCACTTGAGCTTTTAATAAATTTTTATATAAATGTCTGCCTCTTTGGGCCCAATGCAATACATTTTTTTCTTTCTTTTTGCAATGTTCTGCTCAAGTGCCGTGAGTTTGGCCTTAAAACACTTTTCTTTTTCTTTTTTTTTTTTTTTTTTTAATTTCGTTTCATTCCCTTTCCTTCTTTTTTTTTTTTCATGTACATGTTATTAAATTTTCGCTTCATAACGTTTTGATATATTTCTGTTTTCAATTTTCTTTGTGGTTTCTGTTATTATAATTTCGCTTTTTCTTTTTTTTTTTGAGCTTTTTGACACCGACAAACACGCCCATATTTTATAATAATTAGCCCCTTATGTCATATCCTATGCTCTATGTTCAGGCATGTTTTGCGTGCGCGTGCATGTGTGCGTGCATGTGTGTGTTACTTTTGTTTATGGCCTGCTTAACAGTGACTTGCTCGCTTACACGCAGTTGGTGTTGATTACTCTTTACGTTCATATTATTGCTATTATAACACATTGCGTTATTGTGTATTGCATGTCTTACGCTATGATCGTATACCTATACCACTACTAGTACTACTACTACTACTACTACTACTACTACTACTGCTACTACTACTTAATAATCGTCGTCCCCTTTTCGGTATGCTTTTGAGCTAATTTTTGACATTCATTCATTCAACCGAACCATGATAATATGTCATAGTCAGTGAAAAGGAAAAAGCATTTCCAGTTAAGCATTGAAAAGTCGCATGTCGTTCTTTAATATACTTAACGTACGTTAAAAACGCCTCAGATGTATTCGTATACGCTTGGCGACTATTCGCTCAGTTTACTTGGCTTATGGCCCTTAGCTTCTCGCCTTCAATACGAAACTGTGTAAACTGTGACTTGTTGTTGTTGCTGCTTTGCTTTTTTGATATTCGTTTCTATAGACCTTTTCAAAAACAGTTTTTGTCTAATGATTGATTATTATTACATGCTTTTGAATTTTTTTTTCTTGTTTTTTTTTTGTTTTCTTTCGACAGGAAATCATAAAGATGTGAACATAACGTGCAATAAATAAACGCGAGCGTTGTAGTCTGAAATATCAAGAAAATGTTGCTCAAGGAAATTAGAAAACAATTGATACAAAAATTACTTCTACTCATGCGAGCATATTCCGTGACGGAGACCAGAAACCTTTCTTCTTTTAAAACTGGACTCTATAGAATTTTAGCTGAATTCTTGATAAATACTTTAAGTTAATTAAAATAATTTCTTTTCTAGCTTTTGGGATTTTGTTTCAAATATTTTTAACAATTTTTTTTATCATTCGAGCAAATATTGCATGAAATAATTACGATTATTTTCATTATGAATAAAAGTTAATCGTATATTGAGTCAAGCATCTGTATTTCCTCTAATTAAAAGATATTCTTTTAATACAGTTAGAATGACTTTTTAGCATTAGTTTATTGTGAATGTAAAGCCACAACATGCAATCGTAATAACGCAAAAAAGTAGCATGAAAGAAATATGAAAACGCACTTGACACAAAAATAGAAGAAAAGCAGGATTTACGTTGCATGTAATTGAAGCGATTGTTACGTTATAATAAAAGATGGATCCATTTCAAGTTATTCTTGACTTTAGTTCAATTTCGTATTCAACACCTATTCTAAAAACAAATAAGTTTTTTTTTTTTTGCAACTTTGAAGCTTTATTCAGTGAAATCGGTGCAATGCACTTTTTGATCATTAGCTACTACTTTTTCCCATCTTTCAGGCAATTTTCCAATTCTATCTCCAAAAGATGTATCGTTTTTTAAAACTATCCCATATTTGAATATTTCCGTCGGAATCAAAGCGCTGTTCAAGCAGATAATAAATCATCCAGTGAAACTCACCTTATTTTTATTTTATTTTAACTTTTATTTTATTTTTTTTTTTTTATTTTATTTTAATCAAAAAAAGTGGTATCTGCTGATAACAGCACTTATATCCTGAGTGAGTTACGCTTTACGGAACCGCATTTTCTCGTACTATAATCTCGCGATATCATCACTTTTGGCATATTGTGCCCATTTTTAATCGCAACTGCATCAATTATTGTTCTCAGCACTTGTTTGTGACGGTGTCTGTTGGTTAAACCAAAGTATAAACACCATGCCCCGCTGAGCCCCCCAAACTAGGCCGCCATGGATTTTCAGATTTATGGTTGGTGTTAGTGGTCCGCCTACTCACGGCCACCGTTATTTAGGCTTTGGATACCGTGCCGCATCCACGGTTCATCATACGTAAGGATTTAGTAGCAATATCCTGTGAACTAAGCAGGAAAAGTTAATTTTCCAGCAAATGGCATTTCTTCGGCGCAATGCTATATTGAGTACGCTTTAGCCGGATCATTCATGCAGTTGCTTAAAGATAATGCATTCAAATGGGGAAGTCGCTCGCACTCAGAACTCAGAAAATGGAACGAACTAACTTTTACTTCTAACAGTTAGGGCGATTTAAACTTTGTATTGCTGAACATAACAAAGCATACCTTGTTGTTATTGTTATTGTAAATCCTAGGACTAGAAGTAGGATGGCCACTAGCAATTACGGAAATCGGTTCTTTTTCTTAAAGGATAAACTAAACAGTTAATCCAGTCGGTGTAATATGCAGCTACATATTTTATGGATCTTATGTTCTTTGGGCATTTGGAAGATGTCCCTACGGGTAGACGCTCCTAAAACAGTTTTCACATTCACAGAGTATACAATTAATGTGTTTTTGTCCGCAATTGTTATTTGGAAGGGTAGATTCATTAAGAGTTCATCAATGTGTTGCATTGGCGTGACCAAAATTTATTCTTGCAAATGTGCTGCTCTTAATATTCTCGGCGTTGATTGGACATAATAATGGCACGAAGTTAGGATTAATATGCGAGCAATACGGATGATACTAATCGATTCTACTCTTGCATTTTTTTTCCAGCATATTTTTGAGATTCAATCTTTTTCTTTTGTTTGCGTTTTTCGTCTATTGTCTATATTTGAAGCCACAGCATCGTTATAGTTTCATTAAATACAATCTATTACATATAGGCCGCTTATGGTCTTTGCGATCTGATAACTCGCATGCTAGTATATCTTTTGTTTGCGTCATATAATGCACTCTAGTGCCAGTAATGCTACTAGCATTAGTATATCAATATGTTAACCTATTTATGGACGTTGCTGAAATTTAATAACTTTAGTCTGCTTATGTCGATTTTTTTCAACACTGTTGCGTATAATTATTCTTGTGTGTACTGTAAAATGAGCTCTTGCATAAGATGCTTTAATTTTTAGTACTTTGTGTGGGCAATAAGTTTAGATTAAAAAGCTGATATTTTTTTTTTCTTTTCATGCGATAGAAATATCCCATGTAACATAAAAAAAGCAAACTCGAACTTTGAATTGACAGAGCTTTAGACTTCGGCGCTGCTGTTTACTCCGACGTTGTATTTATTTTCTTACAAAAACAGTTACGAACGCAAACAAAGAATTCGCCTCAAATTTCTTTTTTCTTCTTTGTTTTTTTTTTTTTTCTAATATGACTAAACCACTTAGGGAATGTGCCCAATGCGCTTAACATGTTGAAGATTACAAAGAAGTAGAGAAAACGAAAAAGATAGAATGATTGGTTGCAATCCCCAGTGGACGTGTTCCCAATGGGTAGGTGCTACGCCTTTACCGAGTGAACAGTTCCTTTCTTTCAAAAAAGGGTCAAATGGAGTTGAACACGCCGAACCAGACTTGGTACTGCCGACAGTTAACTACTATCAGCTAGAATGTGGATGGAAGTACTTGCAAAGCATCTTTGAAAATTTTCAAACGTATTCAGTGGCTTGGAAATATTGTCCAATGCTTAGAAATGTTCGATAAACGAAACGATTTTGAAACAAATTTAAACTTTTAAGCCTTTAAACGGTGTGTTCAAATATGTAAGCGAATGTGAATAGAATTTTTTTTGCAGCATCGCCACCTGTTTTCCATTTATCCTTGTAAACTATGAAATTACTTTGCTGTTTGCGTTCATCATTCATTACATGAAAATGAAAAGAAGTGAATGTGTAAAACATTTCTAACCCGTTTAAAGAAGCATGAAAGTGAATGCAGTTTTCAGAGAAAATAAATGATAAACAAAAAAACAAAAAAACAAAAAAGAAGAGAAAAAGCTAAACTGATTCAAAGATGTGAAAAGGTGCCAAAACAGAAGTCCTTCAAATAATGCAAAAAGGAAATACATTTACATTTATATGTATATACATACATACATACATATATATATATATTCAGACTTTTATACATGTTTTTGTTTTTTTTTTCTTTTTTTGCTTTCATTATTTTTTATTTTATTATTTAAAATTACTTTTTTCTTTCATACTCTAGAGCCCCATAAGGCAGGCAAGCATTCATTCGAACAATAGCGTAACATAATATAAATGAATGGATGAATGAGTGGAAAACAGAGCAGCAAGCAATGCATGCAGTAAAATGTTCATATATGAAAATTTGCACTTGCCCTACCATTCATATAAACACACTAACACATATGTATTTGGAGAAACACATACATTCATTCAAGTCAGTCATTCGTATACATTAACAACTGCAACGCATATCATATAAAATAACAAACATCTACAAAAACGTATATAGAGTACGGGTGCTATGCTACGAGAGAATATGTTTGTATTACAAGCCTTTAGGGCCACCCATTGCGTATGTGTACTGTTCTGTTTTGCTCTGTAAAGTCTTTTTATTATTATTTGTTTAAACTATATTAAGCCAGATATCAATGAACGTAAGCACACTAATTTCATTGTACTGTTTGCAGCACCAAAAGTCTAAGCACAAGAGACCTTTGAATTGTGCCTAATACCAACTACGGAATATGTTTCATCTATGTCCGTTTGTCTGTCTGGCTATTGTTAAAGGTATGACGTTCGTAAAATTGAAACGCTAAGTATATCTACACTAGTCGGGCTTACGAAACCGATGTTGATTTGCTTATAAACCCGCCCACCAGAGTTAAAACTTATTACATGGCCAGCATAGTAATTTATCAGCAATTTTGTTTTTACACGTGTAAGTCTATGTGTATCAAAGTCTCGAGATCAAAATTTTAAAATTGATCAATCGATGTCCATCCATCCGTCCATTTGTTGTTAAATTTACAAAAATCGTGTGAGTTGAGAAAAAATTGAAAATTTTATTTGCCTAACTGGCCGCCTATTTACATACCTCCAATTTAAAAGTCGTCTGGCCCCCTTCTAAGCCCCACACAACCACAATAATCAAAACACCTTGTCTAGCCAGCATCTTTATTTATAAGTATATTTATATCTAAGATTCGGGAGTAAGATTTTAAGATTGATTTGTTTATATCTGTCCGTCTGTCCATTTGCTGTAAAACTTGAGAAAAAATTGAAATTTGATTTTCCAAACTCGTATAGCATTTACATAAATCAACTTTAAAAAGGATTTTAATCAATTTCGAAATACGCCCACAATTATTAAAATTTCGTTAGCCGGTTAGGGTGGTTATTAACCGGGGGAGAGCAAAATAAATCAATTTTGTTCTTCAATCTGCGAATTTATATGTGAATATTTGTCTGATCAAAGTCGATCCATCCGTCTCATAGACGCCAACTTCAAATCTATTCGTTTAATTTATTTGTGCAAACTAAGTTTACAAATTTTGTTAATCTACTTAAAAAGTGGCGCACAAATAGCCAAAAAAAAAAAAAAAGAAAAAAAAATGGAACATTTAGAAAATCGCAGATAGAAATGTACTCATGAAAGGGAAGAAAAAAAAATCAACTGCACGAGATATGTAGATTTGTTAAGAATACAAAGCAAAGCACATATATATACATATATATATATATATGTAAAAAAACAATGATTTTTCTCGTAATGCTGAATATCCAAAGTTCACCTTATAACGCCTGTAGTTCTTGGTTTTGTTTTTCAAATTCATACTATTTCCTAGTAAAAGCACGATTCACAATAACTCTGGGCGGAGACGTAAAACATTTATTCATTTTAATTGTAAGCGATTAGGGAAGGGAACAAGAAAGTAAGCAACTGATTAATCAGTATCCCCAGGAAGTCCTAAGCCAACTATATAAAAATATATATATAAAAAACTCGTGTTGTTTCAGCAGCAATCGCAAGCTATCCGTTTTAAAGGGAAACTAAGCAAAAAAGAAGAAAAGGGTAAAAAGAAAAAAAAAACTCAGGAATACATAGTTTCTTTGATATAACCCTTTTTGAAATATTTTCGCTTATAGTTTTTCCAAGAGATTTGTTATCAATTCACCGGTTTTGTCCTCTTGTTATTCATCTTTTCATGGAAGAAACTCAATTGACGTTCAAAACGTTAGAAATGCTGGCAATTTTTCGAGATTTAATCTGTAAACTGCATTCAGCGACGTTTACCGGGCTTTCTGAAAACATTTTCAATAGGGTGTTAGTGTGGCAAAGGCAGGTCATTGCCACCCCCAATCACACTACGCGTATATTATGCTATAGTTACTGCTGCTGCTGCTGCTGCTACTACTACTACTACTACGTTGTTGCTGTTGCTGCTGATGCTATTTCAGTTACTGTACAAAATGCAGTGAAACCCATTATAAGTTTAAGCTCGAATGCTTTTAATACAAAAAGCATGAACACACGCATAACAAAACAGTTAGAGTTTAAATAAAAGGAAGCAAAATTATAAACGAAGGGAGAGAGAGAGAGCGAGAAAAGAAATAAAAAAAAAAATAAAAAATAAATAAAAAAAAGCAAATATTAAAAAAAAAAAAATAAAACAAGAAAACTTGGTCACCTTTCACTCTAATGCTTCCTTCCTTTCACTGCACTAAAACAAATACTTACACACTGTCTCTGCGGGTGTGAGTAGGTGTATGTTTGTTTGGTTGCGTGTTGAACTTAGCTCTTGTTTTTAATGTATGATGATGTTAGAGCATAGTTAACTTGGCATACACAAGCATATACAAAGATATAAATATGACATTATTATCAGCGTTGCCAGATGTTTGTTTTGAAATATATTTCCCATGAAAGTCCTGAGAGTCGCAGATATTTTTACAAAACAGTATAACTAATAACTAAAAAACGTACACAATAATAAGATAAAGATAATGATGGAATAAAATTTCTATTTTATAGCTCATTAATCTTGAAATTTTGATTTTGTAATCTAACCTTTGATAAGTGCCTCACAAAGTGAAGGTCTTTCGTACGAAAACTCAAAAACGCTACGTTTCGTTAATTTTTCAAAATTTCGATCATCACATTATCCGCATGTTGCGTTTAAGAAACTTTTGAATTAAATTTCTCCTCCTCTTTCTTATTCTTCTTTTTCTTCTTCTTACTCTTATATGCGTATTTGCGCTAATAATCTCTTCGGGATGTATGTAATCATGCAAGAATTGCTCATATAAACGGTATTGACATGCGCCATGACACCGTTCAAGTGCGGTTAGATATTCCGCTCTTTGAAGTTTACGACGTCATTTTATTCACTATTTACGAGAAACCCCTTATGTAATGTTCATGCATTCCCTTTGCCCATCCTTGCCTTCGAGTACCGCCTGCTAATGGAGGCCCCATATCCTCAAATATTAAATTCTGACTTAAAGCCTATAAAATAGTTTTAAAATCCAGGGCCTGACATGCACTTGATTTTCCCCAATGGCTGAAATTTGAATCTAAATATAATCCCTTCCAGAAGGCATCTTAATGTCCTGAAGAATTAAAAAAAAAAAAATAAAAATACAAGCTAAAGTGAACGTAGGCTTATAGCCTGCAGAGCAAAAAATGAAGCCAAACATTGCTTGTTGGGCAAAAAAAGTTGACAAATGCATCCTTAGACAAGGGAAACTATTGTTCATTTATAAACAAATTCGAAACAACAAAACCGTTTAACGTAAAACCCTCTGCACGCATACTTTTAGCTCAGTTAGGTAAATTGCACGATGTAGTGAACATCGAGTTAAAGCTTGATCCAAATAGATACCAGAATTATCTGAAAGACTTTTTCTTTTTTGGCTTTCCAAACAAAACGACAAATCGAGCTTTGGGAAACGTCGTAATAAGACGCACATATGTTGTCGTAAGGAAAACGTCATAATAAGACGCACACATTGTGTTGTCGGTGTGGCCGTTATCACATTCAGAAATCTAGTTGCGCCCAGTGCGGTTACCCAGCTGCAAAGTTACGTTCATATAATTGCTCTATTAAGGCTTAGAGGAGGAACGTTACTGCTACTGGTTGTATGCGTTTCCTTAAAGTGATTGGAAGAGTTTTCGTTGCCAGCACGCCCGACTGATACGTCCACTGTTGCAATTTCCTATTCTCCCCAGTATTCACATTTTATCTATAGATCTTCTCAGATTCTTTTGCACATCTTTGATATTAATTAACAAATGCTTCGCTCCTTCAAGTTCTGCCAATAAAATGGCGAAATTTATTCGAAACGCTAGTATCATTACCATTAATAAGTACTGGAAAGCCATTAAGTTCCAGCTATCCCATGGTGATGATCGGCAACGTGCTTTTATACAAACTGACTATTAGAGGTAAAAGTAAATCCCGCCCCTGTTTTTGCTGGAAGAGAAGGGTGCGTTTTTCTTTAATACCCTTTGGTCATACATTTAATGAAAAATATTATTTTCGTGTTCAAAAAACAGATAGTGTTTCAAGGCTGTTACGTAAGTATGCAGTAAGCGCTACTAGAATGCAAACAGAAATAGACGGATAATAAGCCCTTGATTGAAGTAAATGTTAAACAAAAGTAGGAAAAATCCACTGAGTAGCGAATAGTTGGCAGCATATTTCCAATGGCCAAGCATCCGGTAGGCTGCGACAACCCGCTCTTTCTTTCCCTTTTTTCTTACTACTTTCTAAATATGGCCGAACTACAGGAATAGCGCGCATCACTCGAGTAATTGATTCTATTAGAAGAAGAAAAAAAAAATGTTTGCTAACTTTTTTTGAACGGGTTTTACAGTACAAGGATTAGCCTTGTCATGCCTCAACCTATAACGCCTCTGTTTTGCATATTCCAGTCCGTTTCCCTTTAACAGCGGACTCTTGTTGACAACATTTCTCAGCGATAATTTCATTTGCTTTTAAGAGTGCTGCACAAAATTAATTATGAGCGTTAGGAGCTAATGGTTCCCACAATCTGGCCCATTTCATACTATAGCCTGTCCTTGTTGCACCATCTTTCGCAATTCGACAGCACTTTCGTTCGAATTGGGCGGAAAGAGTAAGGCTTCTCTCTCTTCGGCGTTTGTAGGCAAAGAACTCGACTTAGTTAAAGGCCATGAAAATTGCGTTGGATAGACTTCTCGGAAATGAAACTTAAAGATGACACTTTTACATGGACAAGTCACAGCCATAGTTTGGTGAAGGGGCATCTCTTAGGAAAATCGACACAGAGTTAGCTTTACATCTGGTACAAGTCGCAATTCTATGGTACATGTACTACGTTCGCATAGTTCGCATCAACAGTTTATCGACTGAGGTTGTGAGTAGACGTGTCACGTGCCGCTTGCAATGAAAGTTTGCCTAAAAAGCAAGAAGATCAGTGATCAGCCAGTAACCAAGGCCTTAATGCATGTTTCGTTTCCATAGTTATTTGGCAAGAAATTTCAATTTCTGATAGTTAGTCCGCTATAAGCTCCCATTACATGAGCTTACAGAACGTCATCATCTGGCAGCACTGCTATCTATGCATGTACGAGCGCGATTTTTGCTCAGTCATAGCACTCAGCTCGTTGCGTTCCACTTGCACTTCAACTCATCGTCATAAGTATAGTTGAGCTGTGCTACTTTTCATTTTAGCCAAGTGACAGCTTTGTAAATGCGTTCTTGTTTTTACGTATCATCCTTAGTTTTATATATTTATATATATATATATATGTTTTTTTTTTTGCTTTTTTCTTTCTGTTAACCTTTATTTTCCGTATTTATTTAACAAATTTGTATTTACAGGATGTTAAATTTCACAATTTTCGTCTCTGCGTTTTTTTCTTTTATTTATTTATTTATTTTTCTTTTTTGTGCATTTTTTTTTTTTTTTTTTATATATTAAATGACTGCATTTCTTTTTTTGCTTTTTATTTAGAGAATTTTCATTTATTTTGTTGTTATTTCAGATCAAGCAACAAATTGCTGTATTTTCTCTTCGCGCTTAACAATGGAAAGTTCATTTGTTTTTATCTTATTCCTGTCGTGGCTTTAAGCACTTTTGTTTATTGTACGCTACTCCATTGTAGCTCTTCTTGTTATTATTATTGTTGTTGTTGTTGTTGTTTTAGTTTTCATTTTCATTTTCATTTAAAATTTCTCTTCTTATCTTTAGTTATGTTGTGGAAAAAATCCTTTTCTGCTTTTATAAATTATGTTAATTTCGCTGTTGTTGTGCCGGTTGTTTATTTTCTGTCATTTGTTGTGTGACCACATTTAGTTTTGTTTTATTTTATGACACAAATGAATTTTTATTTTAACCCCTTTACTCATAATTTATTTAATTAACCTTAATAAAATTTTCATGAAAAAAAAAAAGGAAACTCATCCGCTCGGCACCCCGTTAGCAGCAGCAGCGCATTCGAAAGCAAAAAATAAACTTTTATAACTCGTCATCTCCCTTAGGCTATGATAGACAGAACAATTTTGTTTGTTTTTCTTTACTAAAATTCAAAGAAAAGAAAAATCTCTTCAACAACCACTACTCTTAGAGTGTGAGCAATGATCGTAAAAATCGACGCTAAGCCGCTGTTTTAAGGGGTAAAAAATAAAGCTGCTCTGAATTGTACATTTTCGTCTAATGGAACTGAATTTCGCGGATCTTTCGCAGCGAAAGGAATAAATTGTATTTACTTGTCATCTTTCTTGAGTCACAGTTGAACTATAATTAAATTCTGGTTAAACAATTGAACAAATTTTACATTGGCATATAAGTTTAACACAAGAACGACGGACAGACAGACGGACAGGAAAGCCTTTCCGGATCGATAAGTATAATAAAAGATGGGTCTATATTAAGTACTTTTGGGTTTTGCAAACATCCGCATAAACTTAATATACTCCTGTACCAAAAGTCTTATAAGATATTAAAAATCAAATAAGCCGATTAAAAGACTCTTAGTTAAACTTGCATTGGGTAAAGGAAGTCCAGGTGGACAGACGGACATAAAAGTCCTTCCGAATCGATAAGTATAATAAAAGTCTTTCTGGGTGTTGCAAACATCCGCACAAACTTAATATACTCCTGTACCAAAAGTCTTATAAGATATTGAAAATCAAATAAGCCCGAGTTAAACTTCTGAAGAGAACCTTAAGTGGATTAAAAGACTCTTAGTTAAACTTGCATTGGGTAAAGGAAGTCCAGGTGGACGGACGAACATAAAAGTCCTTCCGAATCGATAAGTATAATAAAAGTCTTTCTGGGTGTTGCAAACATCCGCACAGACTTAATATACACACAAGTCTCATTATCGCAAGTCCCATAAGGTGTTAAAAATCAAATAATCCTGAGTTAAACTTCTAAAGAGAACCTTAAGCGGATTCAAAAACTCTTAGTTAAACTTGCATTGCCTAAAGGAAATCCCTTGGCACAGGCGTAAGAATATTAACAAATGGGCGAGCCGGCGACACCATTTATCAAGTACTATAAACTAAACCGGTACTATTATCTAAGACGAAACTACATCTCTGCTGCGAGTAACTTCTAGTAACTTGTTTTCAGAGGCATCGTGATAAGTCGATTTCAATCTAAATTTCTTAGCGCAAGCAGGAGGAATTTTTTCTGCAAAGATTCGATTGAATCCACATAGCAAGAATAACAAAATGACCATACAGTCAAGGGGCATTTCTTTTTAAGTCGTACTAGGTTTATATAAAGTAGTAAAGTAAAGTAGTTTAGCTACGTATGAGTCAGTGAAGACCCCCGAACGGCGTTTAATGAAACCTAGATTACTTAATATGTAATTTGAATCGAATTTTCTAGTCGAACAGATAACCGAGATCAGGAAATGAGTCCACATTCTCCAACTTGCGTGAATCAATAAAATATTTCATCTTGAAAATGATAGCTTCTTACATTTCTTTCGATTTAGGACCATTTCAATAAACGACTTAAGTCGACTTGGAGGAGACGTGACTGAGATTCCGAACTAAAACACGGGAATAGAGGAGACAATGTCACCAGCTTGCTTTAGGATATTAAATTGTTGATGGAAGATCATTAATGCATAGGATAATGGCGGTAGATCCTAAATGTGTGCCTTGAGGTTAATACTGAACTGACGGTGAACTGTCACCCGTCAGAGTGAATTGAGTTGGAAAGGACCTGTAAAGATCATGATACGAAGAGAGGAAGATCATCAATTAAATAAACAAAATGGGTAGCCGAAGCTATCAAAGGCCTTACTGGAAGTGGTGTAAACAATGTCCACTTGTGTGCCTTTCCCCAACTTTCCAACGAAGTGTTGCCGCTTTCGTAGAGCTGAAGAACAACACTAATCTTCCATCCAGCAGGAAATCTGTCCGTCTCGAGGAAAACAATTCATCGAGTAAAGTTTATGATTAATTAGGCATAGACTTGAGTGTTATGTTATGTTTGCTTGTACTGCCTTAGTATTTGAAAAGTGTCGCGTTGATTATGTGAAAGCTTTTCTTTGTTTTCCATTTGATAAATAACTCAACTCTCTCTCTCTCGTAAATTATGAATTTTCGTTTAATTAAAGCCATATAGCTGTAGCTAAGTGCCAGAAGGCATTATCTGGATTATGACTTATTCTTGTTACCTTATTTTCTTAATTTATTGCATTTTCTTGTAATTTTTAGTAACACTCCAGCTCAGTTGTTGCCATTAATTTGCTGAGTTTGATTTCAAAGAGTTTTTGCATTATTTTTATCCGCAAATATTATCTTATGCTTAAATAAAATGGGCGAGTCGAAATAATATTGAGCCCTCTTTTATACATTTTACTCATAATTACAGTGGAAATCTTTGCTTTGGAAACTAACGTTTCCTTATGTTTAGGATCCATACTTTTTAGGTCATCTTGAGTTTATTACGAACTCTCAGTAAATTGTTTTGAAATGATGGTAACTTTTCAAATTCATAGCAAAAAGATAATTCGTTATACCCTACGTTATTTGTGGTACTAGTTAGTACGGTGTATACAACAACCAAACACCGCGAACTCCCATATTTTATTATACCAATCCATTAAGAAAATAATGTGAAGTAAAGTGTTGAGTACGTTTGTCTGTCCGTCGTGTACTTTTCTGTTCAACTTTTAGATCGCAGTGATGAGCGCGTTTGTCTGTCCGTCCTGTACTCTTGTGTTCAACGTTTAAATCGCAGTTTTCGGTATGCGCCGAAGTGTTTTTCGCCCAAGGACGGACGTTATTGCAAACGGCTAAGATTGGACTAACTGAGCCCCATTAAGCCAACTAGTGTAGGGTATTTAAAGTTGAGTTGTGGCCTACTACCATGTGTCGAATGATGTGATCTATAGCCATGTATTGCTGCATGTATTCTTCGGAACAATTTATGACAAAATTCTTTTGGATAACGAAGTGCAGAAACTGCTTAGTATAAGATATTCAGAGATAATTGAAAATTCTCTTCAACGTTTGTATTTTTTGTAGATAAATTGCTTTTTGAAATAATATTGAACTTTTGCTTTCTGCTGCGTCTCTCCTTGTAATTATAGTCCATGTGAAAATTATGCATAAATTTTCATTAAATAATTCTTCGACGTTTTATTTGAAAATGTGCTGCTACAAGTGCATATTTAATTCGTTTGAATGATTTTATTTTTGATTTTATGCTAAATAAATTATTTCGCATTTATTTTTCGTTTTGCGATCTTTTTAAGCTTCAGATTCAAATTTAATTATCCCATACATTTGTTAGATGGCAGTGACAGCAGCTCTCATCTAAGCAACAGACACAAATAATAATAAAATGTTTATATAATTATTTACGGATTTAGGGGAAATTTTTGCAGACATTTAATTTGTTTGGTTTGTTAGATAAAACTTTTACCTGACTCTGTCGCAGCTTGTTGCAAATTAACCCAATAACCCAGCAAGCATCACACCAAGTGCGGACATGAAACTGTATTCATAGTCATTCATTTTTGTTTTGTTAAAGGCGCTCTGAAACCGAGCAGTTATATAAAGAAGCACTTTTTAAAATTCCCCCCCATTTTGACGCTATATTGTCCGAAAATATGTTACACATTTATGATTATTGAGCAAATGTTCGCAAGGATCTCACCTATTAAGAAAGAAAGCATAGCGAAATCAAAATCAATGCGAAAAAATTTCATTTAATAAAAATATTTTCCTGATTCCGTGTACAACTTCTTGCGGGGCATGTCAACAGTTAGAAGAAATGAACAAATGGCTCTTCTTTTTTTTTTTTTCTAATCATCAATTAATCAGGGTGTGTCCCTTATTCGCGTAACACGGGGGCGGTCAGACAGAAGCCAGCAAAGAGAAAGAGATAGGGAGGCCTAGCGCCTGGGGACTATGTGCCCAGACACTAAATGCTTTGGGTTTACCGAGCTGAGCATTCAATGTAGCGACGATCAAGGTAAAAAACTAACATTTGAAAATTGCATTTAATCCAATCTCTCGACAATCACATTTTGATCCAAAAAATTACGAAGATCAGCTTACTCTCTGTATCGATCAAATATCCTAAAGCACGCATCGTGTTTTGTAGACCCTACTATATATTATTTATGTGCGAGTTGGCAACACTGTTGGACAACTTTGTAAACGTTGAATTATTTATTGGAGTAAAGTATTGCACTTCGGACATATAAGCCACAAATTTATTGGCTTAGTCCAACTTTACTCAACAACCCAAAAAAAAAAAAAAAAAGAATTATTTATTGTTGACTTGCTCAATTCTCTAGAAGAAGAAAAAGAGACAAAAATATTAAGGATAGGCAAGACCGACCAATAAATACTCTACACATTTTCACTTAATACCAGCCGTAATTTGTTCTCGGGATGCAATAACAAACGTTGACCTAGTTTTCAAGTAAGAGTACACTTTTTGTGACGGCTCCTATATGAACCCACAGCGTAGACAAACGTGGTCCAAATTTAACAAAATCAATATTCTTGTCAAGGATCAAACTCTTACTCACCTATTTTCGTCATAAAATACTATAAATAGAGTCTTTTGTAGTTTAAAGGCTTATTATTCAAGGGAACTCTTATGTACGGTGGGATATAAAAGGCACTCGTATAGGATCAAAATTTATTATGTTTGATTTTTATGTCACGTTACTGTCCTGAATCATTTTCAGTTGTAACATATTAAAAATTAGCCCGAGTCGGCATATGAAGGCTTACCTTTCGTAGGAATCGTTGGTTCAAAACATCAGCCCATTCCGTAATGCTATTACTTACAGACTTTAAAAAGTTTTGAAAAGTTTTGAAAAATGCGAACTTCTTCCCTATTACAACTGTTTAAAAATGAAGCATTATATGGGCAATGGTCGTAAAAATTATATCCAATCATTTTCAATAGGAAAAACCTCTCAGCCTTCCAAATTTCGCCAAAATATCTCAAAAATTACAACCTGTAGGCAGAACTTAAAAATTCTTGGATAAACGAACTTAAACTAGTTCAGATAATGCTTCTAAACCGATCGGTATAACAAAAACCATAGCTACTCTGGGTGTTACATACGTCGGGACGAACTTAATATACCCTTTCGACTAAATAGGAGAATCAAACTACCTTTGATTATATGGTACGCGCTTCTGTGATTAACTTTCTCCAGGCGAGGAAATTATACGCCAAACTTCTATGTTGACAACTCTTAACTCTTTCATCGTTACACTGCATTGTTTCTTTGAGGCTTTCAACAGAAATTTAATTCATATCGTTCCATAAATAAGAAGAAGAATTGAGAATTAAGTATTGACTTCTAAGCATAGTTTTAAGCCTTTAATAGTGATTTTAGCGTATAGATGAACAACGAAACATTCACGCTATTCAAGAATATGATTTTTTTGAGGTGACTGCGGTGACCCGTCCTTTGTGGTATAACAAATTGAGACGTTAATTTATGCATCATTCCGAATTTCTTTTCAACACCCGGGCGTAAAAACATTTGGGAGGAAAATTACATTCAGTTTAGGAGAAAATCACTTATACAGGAAGCATTATCGGCGAACATTTTTGTGTACATCCTACATCCGTCCGAAAATATGATATACATTTGTAATATTATCTTTTTAGTGCAAATGTGTGGGCTATTACAAAACCGATATTTGACCCCCTACCACAGCCGTAATCGTATTGATAACAAACTTCTTAACAAAGACATCTCATGTGGATTGAAATATTTCGTTTTCACTCGGGCTATGAAAGGCACTAGAATCAATGGCGGCAGAAATGAATCAGTATTGGATCTCAGCTATGAAACTGACATTAAAGTGTTATGTATTGTTAATCACCTGCGGGGACCTGACTGTTATTTAATTGGGCTGCCATGTAGCCGAGTAGTGATCATCAATCAACTTTCCCGCGTTTAAATGTCAGTACAGTTTGCGACCATATTTGGTCCTAGTTATTCAATCCGAGTTAAAGTTACCACATCCACCAGACAGCAATCACTCCCTATTTATTTCGCTTCCCCCTTTTCTTCGTGACCATCAGCGCACTATGCATAACGGGGGCCATACGCTAAGTGAGTGCCAAACTTTTATCAAACCATTATCATCTGAAGGCTAATTCCAAAATGGTTAGCAATTCAAAAACCTCTTCGTAAAGCTAATTAGCATAAGCAACTACTTGTGAGATGAGGTGTCTGCGTTAAATAAGACAAACGTCAAGTCATTGGTTTCTTTCGATTCTCTTTAATTAATGTGATTGTAAGTAGAGTTCGCTCAAGGAGGGCAGATAAACTTTTAAGAGCCGATGTTTGCTTTCAAGAATGAATTCAATCAAAAGGAATTTCGGTCAATGTCATGATGTTGAGATCAATAATTTATTTCACAGTTTTCATTTTCTTGTTTGTTGGGTTATTCAAGTATTTGCATTCATTTTAATATAAAATCTAAGATGCTGTCTCTCTATCAAGTATTAACACTAAACAATTTCATTTTAACCCTTATTAGCTATGACAACAGTAAAAACAAGAATAAGAACAATGACAGTAACTGCAACAGAATACATGTAATATCAGCAACATGACAGTGGGATCTATCGTCAAGAGCAGCTGAGGTAATAGTAACAACATACTCGCACACACATTAGTTTCACCCAAACAATGTTTAAACTCAACCCTTTTAACTGATATTAAAATAAATGTTTGCCTGCTTGTCCGTCTGCTTTTGTGACCTCGTATCCATTTTGTGTGTGTGTGTGTGTGTGTGTGTGTGTGTGTGTACATGTGAATGATACCGATACTGGTACTGGTACCTACTTAAGACGAGTATAATCAGGCTATACGTGTTACTAGCGAAACTCTAAGTTTAAGCAAAACACGAAGGGGGAGCTGGCTAAGTGATGGGTGGGGGGCAGCGGTGGGGGAGGCAGCAGCATGTTCGATAAAGTTGAGTTGTTTTGTATGTATGTTTTATTAAACAGAAACTGTGTCTGTTGGCGTGTGCCTTTGTTTGTGTAATGGATAAACGAAAACGAAACAAAAACAACAACAACAACAACAACGACAACAATCATAACAAAGGCGCAACCTTTATCGTTTTGCATACAAATTTTATCAAGAGTTCCCTTTTCTTAAATTTGTTTTTTTTTTTTTTTTTTTTTTTTTTTTCAACAAGAATGCATAAAAGCATCAGACGTTCTGTGTACTCGATATGTGATACAAAATACTGAATGAAAATAAATGTAAAACTACACGGCAAGTAAGTGTGTATATGTGTTGTGCATACAAGCTCACACACAAGTACTTATTTCATATTGATGGATAAATTAAAGTGCATAGAAAGTTTTGCTTATAAACAAGAGAGACAAACTTATGCATATGCAAACACACATGTATACAAACACACACACACGCACACGTGAACATATATATTAAACAATTCATTATTAGGGTTAAAACAGGTTTTTGATTAGATTTTTGTCTTATTTGCCTTATCCTAAAATAATATGATTAAATTGCGCACACATAAGCATGTAAGCATAAAAACGAAGGCAATAAGAATAAGAGAAAGTCAGAGAGAGAGAGAGAATGCTTAGAAGGCTTTAAGTATAACAATAATTGTATTGTTAGTCCTAAACTCTTAACAGAATTTCTTTCTATGCATCTACGTCTACATGTTTATGTGAGTGTGTGTTGTTTTGTTTACTAAAATATCTGATCAAAAAAAAAAGAAGAAAATTATAATAAGATGAAACTTTACAGTATTATTGAAGATAGGTGGGTGTGTTAATGCATCATCATATGCAATCCTTTAACTGATGTACTGTTGAAAACATGGCATTTGCTTATGCATTACGTACAGTAGTAGTAGTAGTAGTAGTAGTAGTAGTAGTAGTTGTTTAAAAACAACAGAGGAAAAAGATGAACAATTTTGCTCTTTAATCAGCTCATTGAGTTTTATTGAGTTTTAATTAAAAAATACTTTTGACGTCTGTGCTTCTTGATGCATTTTACATACATTTGCTTGCATGTAAATACTTCTTATGCAGACATTTTCATAAGTAATACTAAAAGAAATTTTATGAAATATTTTTTCTTTAAATCAATTATAAAATAGTTTATAAATACTTTGAAATTTAAAGTAAATAAAAATAACAAAGATTTTCGAATTCGTAATTGTAAAGTTCGTAAAGGGAAGCCATTGCGGGCAGCCATGACAAGATGTTTTTGATCAAATTTAAAAATATTTCAATCCAACGTGACAATATTTTGACCAATTGGTGCAACTCTGAGACCAGACGATTTCGAGGTTATTGCGACTTGATAAAGCACATAAAGAAAATCATCTTCATTTGCAGACTATTTCAAGTTTTCTACGATTTGGCAAAGCAAATACGCAAAACCATCTTCTTTTCCTTCCTATCGCCTTGTGGTCTTGTGGTGATTTGTGGATGTTTGGAAATTATTGCTGTTGGTAGATGACTACATTAATTATTTATAAATCAGTCAGACTTGGTCGAGTGCTACTTTAATTTTTTTTTGCAAGATTCAGAGGATATGCCCTGCAAACGTAACATAACTAAAGTCAGAAAGAAGTGCAAAGAGAGAAAGAAAACTGCAGTCTGGGAGCTGTATGCCCCGTCAAGATTGTGTTACATTTGACACATGGGCAACCTAAAGGCTCTATACCGCCATGTCCTAAGCCATACAGTTTTCGGAATCTTAGGAACCCCACTGTCTTCTTCGGTTGGAAGCACTATACACGAAGTGTTCGTGAAACACCTGGCACCTGGTTCAACAAATGGCCGTTTTCATTATAGACTGGGATGGGTCGTTTCCATCGTCCTTCTCAGAATCTGCTTAAATTGGTATCAGGGATACTAATATTTTACAGATGATATCTGGGGGAATTATGGCCCATACAGAAGCCAGTGATTAAACATAGGCCGCTTCTATGTAATTTCAGTACCTCGCATGCTATGTCTGAAAATTTAATAAACCATTTTTGCGACTGTTGTCGTGCGCTGTGCTTCCAACGGCAATCTACGGGTAAATGTTATGCCTTCACCGCCCGAGCAATCACTATAATTATGACTAAATGTAAGCCGTAATTGACGGACGGATGGACTATCGCTTTGAGAATTGAACCCGGATCTGCCGACTTGAGCTTCACTTTTTTTAGTTACTTGCCCGTCTTGTAGTCCAATTAGTTCACTCTATTGCAATGGTTAAATGCCACTAATAGATCCGTTTCTTGTTAAATTAGTGGAGCAGACGTTTCTGTAGAAATAATGATCGAAAAAATTGAAGAGAACTGTAATCTCGTTATTCCTAAATTTTTGACAAAGCGAGTTCTAGGTTGAAGCAGCATTTTTCATATGACGACGCTGGATGATGGATGATTGTCCAAAGCTTTTTTTACTTGCTGCTTGCGCAGGTACTTTAGCTCGTTTGCTGTCATCCGTCACGTATACGCAGTTTAGCCGTTTCTTACCACAGCCCTACTTCACATATATGTGACGAACTTGTGTTACTTTAAAGAACGTTTATCTCACATTTTTATGACGCTGCATATACACACACGTAAATCTGCTACAATTGCTATCGTCCTTTTGTAGGAGAGCTCGTCATTCCTACGGTTTTCTCCTTCTCTAAATCTTCAGTTTATTTTATTCAATTTTGCAAAGCGGTATGGCGACGTTAAAGCATTGAATAATTCCGCATAAGAGAAGATAGAGCCCGGAAAAAACAAATTTTCTTATAAAACTTTTCTTACTCTTTTAACTGTTTTCAAAACTCAACCCGACCATCTCGACTCATTTCTACAGCGTTTTTATTAACAGAACTGAAGATTTTATTGTAGTTTTTATAGAAAATTCTTTGTTTCTGACAACTTCTCAAAATTCTTACGTATTTGTCAACTTACAGCGCTTTCTGGAAATTATATATGTGTGTGTTGTTACTGCTTCCTATACCTTCCTTCTCTTTTATGGAAATACGTATGTCTCCAGAATTCCATATTAAAAATTTCACTCATTTTATATCATTATACAATTGTGTACTCATCATCGACGGATGAGCGGTATCTTCATTTTGTCACAACGTTTGCAAAGCCCCGAAGAGATCTCAAGAAGTATTCATATTTTTGATCAGCATTAAGTTTTGAATCGATTTAGACCCGTCCGTCTGTCCGCCTAGGTAATGTCTGGTGCAAACAATTTCTTGGCCGCAAAAATGAAGCTTGAAATTTGGCAGAAACACTGGCAGTTCTTGCGAGCAAGTTGCCCACACGGCTATGCAACAGAAAACTGTAAACACCTTTTTTTACCCTCTTTTACTTTTCACTCATCGAGTAGAAGACTTACATCATACAAATTTTTACTTTTATTCTGAAAAGGGAGAAATTCAGCCACGCCCATCCAAGGTTACAAAGCATGAAAATTTAGTTCCTTTCCTTTTTTTTTTTATCCATTTTAGGATGACCGTGATGGGGATAAAAGTTTCGGTCACGACCGAATATAATTTTTTTAGTCGTTTTTATTATACATTTTTTTCGTTTGCACATTAACTCAGCTTCGTTGTTCATTCATTTCATTTTTTAAATTTTCATTTTTTTGTTTAACATCATGCTATTTTATTAAACATCACAAATTAATTACAACTTACATTTATTCTGCTTATTAAATTATGCATATGTTTTTCTAACACACACAACTAATTAAAATTTAATACTCATCGAAACATGAACAAAGATATGTATCTGTATTATGAAATCAGATTCTTTTTTTATCATATAATTTATGGAAAAATTAGTTAATTCCATGCATAACGAATCTATATGTGAAAAAGAAGTATGTAACGCGGAGTAAAAAGTCGAACAGGAATTTTCTTTTCGGTGGTATTTGAATGCGATAAAAACCGAAGGAAGCAAAAACTCACTAAAGTAAGGTCAGGTAAACCACTTGTCTATATGGAAAGACGGATTCAGAAAACCTAGCGAGACTAATGGGTTTGGAATATTTGCAAACTCGCTACATAATAGTAGCGTAAAACGTAGAACTATACTATGGTCAATTAAATAGTTCACCTAACACCCAGGAAATGCGTCCAATAGATGGGGACATAGATGTGTGTGTGTGATGGTTAGAAAGAATTCTAGATGGAGGAAAAGGAAAAGAAAATTAGAAGAATTTGTATACCTCCGGCTTTAAGGTGGGAAAAGATCTCTGCCGATGGATTGTTTCAAACCCCAGCCGTCTTGATGCCGTAGTGCATTATGCGATATACGTTCAACTCCACGATGAAAGCGTGAGAACGCTCAAATAAACGAATAGCTTTATGAAAAGCACGAGCAGGAAGGTTACGCCCTCTACACACCTGCGTATTACAGTGAAATTTTGATCGGTTATGGGCGATATAAGCTTTATGCCCTTTAAGAAAACTCGAAGAGCTTCAGTGATTCTTTTCGTGTTGAGTGTATATCTTATGTCCAATGGATGTTATGTTGCAGTTTCATATCTAGAACATTAACTGTCGCGGACTCTTGTACACAGGAGTTCTTAACCTCTCCTACGCAGTGAAAGGCAGCAGTCGGTTTTCTCTACATTAAAATTTACTCTATATTCTCGACATCAGTTTAGCTCACTGCTGCAGGATCCGATTTTGAAAGAGAACGAGTGAGATGAAGTGCTATCATGTGCAAAATAAATAAGTAGGGCTTCTTTCCAAAGGGTTTCTTTCTAAAGAAATACTTGTACTCTCGTCGATGGGGCAGGTTTCACTTTTCTGAATCGGTCACCAGCGGACTGATCTTTGCAAAAACCATATTGAACGAAGAATTTTAGTTATCTCCTCGAATGAAAATTTATCTTCATTTCCATGGATGTGGCAATATCGGGGCGAATGGTATTTGGATGTTAGTTGCAAGACTTCAGAGTTCATATCGTAAAATCGTGTGCCGACAGCACTTTCGGTTCAGCGGGATTTGTGTCTTTCTGATAATTTATTTAGTACACCGATCTAATGGGTGTGACTTCAGTAATCAAATCCTAGCGTATTAGATCGTGGATGCGGAAGAGTCCATGAGATTGGCAAAAAAAATTGGCAAAACAATCATGTAAACGCTTTGTATCTATAAGTGTGAAATAGTTTTTTTTGACGATACCAACGCCACATGCATCCTCAGAATTTTTGTTTATGTTCATAAAAACCACGTGTTATTTTTTATAAATCATTCATGCGGAATAGTTCATATTTAAAAACGATTACACGATGAAAACGAGCATCATTTTAGTTCCGCTTATAATTAAACAGGGTGCAGTGATTGGCATTGAATATGTGATGGTGTAGTTAATAGTTATTCAACAAACACTCACAGAGTTAGCCGACCGCAATTGATTGTTAGCAAGAAACTGGAATTTTTGCTGCACTTATTTATTAATTCATTTCAAGTGTACCAACATTCTGCTCGCCCACCAACTTCTTCACATTCTGAATATTTCTTAACAGGGTTACCATCATTCTTAAAACTATTATTAATCCCCACAATACCCGCATTCATTTTCAACTTGACTTGAAACGTCTTGTTGAACTTTGGCTTTTACGAAGCTTAAGTTGTTAGCCTTTTCACGTCGTTTAGTCATTCAGGGTTAGTCATCGATTTGTTGAGCGATTTTCGCTAGTTTCGATCTATCCGCTGATATGATTTTTTCCGCATTGTTTGCGTTTCATTAGTTCGCTTAACAACTTTATAAGGTTCAATAAATATAAGGCTGCTGTAAAGGTTTCATTACGGTATCGTGCCTTAAAAACGCATAGAAACTTGTTGTCACATCTCGAGGAACGTATCAAGGTGCGTTTATGTGTTGACTTACATTGGAAGCTTGCATGTTTCTACCCAGCCCTTATTTGCCGAGTAAGTCTTCTTAGTTACCAGTTGACCAAGAAAGTTACACCGTAGACTAATTCAGCAGCTAGGCAACCGGTATAAGTGTTCACTGAACTGCGAAGGCCAAATAGTACTAGTGGCACAACGTCTGTCCATTTTGTATCAATGTGACATTTATCAGTAGTTTTCAAGTTTCGACACTACCTCTCGGTTTGGCCTTTACTTTGAGAGTGAAGTAATTTTGAATTGAATGACTTTAAAACCAAGCGCTTTGGCGAGAGGGGATTCAAACTGTCTTTCTTGATCGCTTATAATTTTAGTTGGTACATCAAATCTAGAAATAAATCCATGAAGGAAAGCGTTCGCAACTGACTCAGCAGTAATGTTTGCCTAAAATGTGGCTATCGGCCACCTTGTCAATCTGTCCCTACATGTAAAAAAATAACGGTATCTTTTGAGGAAGGTAGTGAACCAATGATCTTTAGGGCTCTCTACGTTACCGATTGGTTTTTGGAATGTTCAGGAAACGAAACACCATACAACTGCGTATTCAATGGTTCGAAAGCATCTGTAGCAGAATGTGCCGCACATATCTCGGAAAGACCACTCCAAAATGACGCTGTGATGACGTTCTCATACTCAATGGAGTTAATTACGCATTCTACTCTAGTAACCCTTTAATGATTTCAATGTAAGATTTCGTCCCTTGGTGACTTGGCCGAAAGCAGAAATTTTAGCTGCTAGCGAAGCTAGCGAGACAATGGTTGGCATCGCTTCGATAGAAACGATTTTATGATGGAAATTGAAGTGAAAGTTTGCCCAAAATTTATGGAATTGATGATGATCACAACCGGAAAATTTGAAGACGAGTAAATCAGAGGTACACTCCAAGGTTAGGCGGGATTGATTTTTAACACAAGCTTAATCAATCGTTTTGTCAACGGAAAGGCTTGGAAAAATCAACCGGTTTACCTATCTCAGGAGTCTAATCTAAGCCAACTCTGATCGACTGAAATTATTTGTCTTCTGTCATTCTGAGTGAAGGCTTAGAAATACTTGCTTAGAATTACTTAGAACATCAGTTTCAGCTTTCGTCGTTTAGACAAGCGTTGGCCAATTTCTTCACCCTGTATCCATGCTTACGTCCTTATTGTTTACACATCCTCTTTATTCTGATGATTTTCTGTTGTTTTTTTTGGTTTTTTTTTTTTTTTTTTTTAATTTTGTTGCTGTCGTTTTAGTCTGGTTTATGTAAATATTGGTGAAAAAACAATTAATTTGTCTGCCATTTTTCACGTTAAAATGTATGCATAAATTTGAAGGGAGAAATTTTTCAAAAGTAACATTTTAATTGATTTGCAAAAAATATTTAAAATATGTTATTTATTTAAAAATTTTCCATCTTTTTTTTTTCTTTCTTAAATTTCATTCACAGGAATGTCAATTCCAATTTAAAAATCGCCGCTGGAATTGCACTACGATTGAGGACAATACTGTTTTTGGGCCCATGACTGGTTTGGGTAAGTTTTCATATTTTTTAAATAATTTTTTGTTCCTCATGTCATCTTTTTATTTATTATGTTTGAGGTTATGTTGTGACGTTCTATTATTTTTTTTATAATATTTCAATCTATTAAAAAATCGCCAGTGAATTATGGATTACGGTATGTGAATAAAATTTTCTTATTGTTTCCCATTCCGATTGTTTGCCATACCGCTGTCGTGGTCTTTTGTCACAATTTTCCTTGTTTCGGTTTTTAAGGATCTTTTTTGTGATTTGCTCATAGTGACGGAATTTCACAGAAAGAGATACAGAGGATAGGGCGATCATAGATAGGTAAGCCAGATCAATGACGTGATGCCTGATCGATAAATGCGTTTATACGTGCCAGGCAAGTTTCTTGCAATTACTAATGGATTGTTAAAGAAGTTTGAGGCATGAGGTAGATTACGTGGCATTTTTCTCAATAACTACGCAATTGTATAAGAAATTAAGGGGAAACAAGTAAAACCGATATAGCGGATCACGGCGTACCATTAAATACCCCGCATCACCATCCCGGTGTTTGTATAACAACTTTTCAAAATAAAGCGCTATATAGGAAGTCGTCGAAAAAGTGATCCGATCTGGAACCATTTTCGAAAGCGCTCACTCCTGGACCAAATTTCAACAAAATATGTCGAAAATTGCGGCCTGTAGATTGAAGGCGAAGAAATAAGACGGACAGACAATCGGATCAGAAAGTAATTCTGAATCGGTCGATGTAATAAAAGGTGAGTCTATTTCAAGCCCTTGTGGGGTTTGCATGCATTCGCAGAAACTTAATACACACTTCCTCCGCAAGTGGTGTACGGTGGAAATAGAGGTCTGGAGGGCCAACTAAAAACATAAGTGAAAAGTATTGGAAAGTATTGAATTGAGGGATGCCCCAAGTCGGGCTTCCAGCTCGGCTTCTTGCTTAGGAAGATATAATAGAACTTAAACTATAATCCATTTAGTCCTCAACATCCTTGCTAGCCTATGTCATTGCGAAAATTGTTCTTATAGAGTTGTTTGCTTTAGCAGAAGATTTTTATTACCCAAAACAAAAAAGAAGAAGAAGAATTATTCGCTTGGTTAATTTTCTAATAAGAAATGGTGCGGCCGAGACGCATCAACTGTATTCTCTAAATTGCATTGCAAGTAAATGTTGTAAAGAGTTGCAGTCAGAATTAATCAAACAAAGATGTTCTGGAGTTATCGACAAACTTCCTTTAAATTGCTTCCACCTTCTTGTCGGTTTTTTGTTGTCTTCAACGTCTACTGTTATTTTGTTCTATTGTTATGGTTGTTACGGCTTTTGTTGTTGTAGTTATTGTGTTGTTAATGACTCTAATCAATCTGTATGTGTCTGCAAGAATGTGTAGATAGGGCGTGCGAGTCGAGAGCAAATTTTAATTATATTGTTTTCGAGCTCTTAACTTAATTAAGACTGATGACAATGAAAGAAGTTAACAAATGACAGGCAGAGAGTGGCAAAAGCAGCAACAGCTGCTATGTAAAATTACTTAAGGTTAAGATATTCTAATACAATAAATATTTCCTGTGTCTGCAAAGTTTATTTTATACACTTAAAGTACACAAAACATTGCGTAAGCAAAGAAAATTTAAAAAGAAAAGGAAAAATCTCTTCCGATTGTCCTCTGTCCCCTTTGCGGGCAAAGCAACAAATTGCCTTAGCTCGGTGCCAGAGAATTTGTGTTGAAGATGGCGATTGCTTAAAGGGCTATGTGCTTAAGTTGTTATGCGTATGTGTGCGTCTAAAAGTTGATAGATTTGAAGATAATGTCAAAATTGAAATCAAACTTTTTGTTCTTTTTTTATTATTTTCTTCAACTTAGCTAAGAAGTTAAGAAAACAAGAAGAAGAAGAAGAAGAAGAAGAAGAAGAAGAAGAAGACCGATGAAAGAGATAACAAAAACAATAATACCAAAAATAACTTAAAAACCAGTTCACTTCCGCAAACTATTTTCCCAACCATTAAAGTTTCAAACTGTGTAAGACTGGCGGGACGGTTGTTTGTTTAGTTGGTTGGTTACTCTTGGTTAACAGTCTAGTGGGCTTTTTCCTTTATCTTATATTCGAGAATATCAAATTTTCTTCATGACTTTTTGTTAACGACATAATAGTGTAGATTGTGTAGTTTCCTCATACCGTTTGTAATGATCAAGAGTATGACTCAACAATTTCGACAACGTTTCCACGCGTATATTATCAACTAAAATAAAAGAATTCGTGCCCTCGTCAGGTTGCAATTGTCATTTTGCAATTTTTATAGAATTCACTTACACGTAAGTGAAAGTTAGCAGAAGTCCAATGATTTATCCAAGTCTAGCTTGAAAATAGAGAGCGTTCCTAATTGCGCATAGGCTGACATAGTGACGGAAAAAATATTGGCCAACGGATCGGCATCTACCAATATCTACCTTATGTGTTCGAAGTTGTTGGCAGCCTACACAAAAATTTGATATAGGAATCGAAGTCAAAGCGAGCCTTCGTCACGTGTATGCACTTTCGGATTAGAAGTGAGTTTCTGCTAAGAGCGAAAGATTCATTGAATCATTTAGTGATTGTTTTATTATATCACGGAATTATTGAATGAATCAGAGATGATTCGATGAATGAACGAATTTTAATAAGTAAATTAATCCTTTCCGCTCTTAACTTCTTTTTTTTCTTAATTTCAATTAATGTAATGTCGACTCTCTGTCGACGTTGAAGTTGATGATGGAAATATAATGTCGCCACATAGTCGACGTAGGAATACAAAGGATTAATAAAGTGCTGCATAAATGATATATTGAATTATCGAACAAGGAAGCATAGTATAGTGGAACACAGCCAACTGTTGAATACCCTACATTACTTCGCTCAATACACGTATTCATACAACGGCTTTCAAAANTTTTTTTTTTTTTTTTGTTTTTGTGGCAAACTCATCTGGCACTGCAATAAATGAAAAAGTTTATTAAATATGAAACAAAGTTAAACACATTATGTCATATATTTGTGGATGTGTTTGTTCGTTCGTTCGAATGACCCTAAGCCTTTTTTTTGCGCGCTGTAATGAATAGACCATAAAATTTTTGTGGACAGGAAATCCTTTAAAACATTGAATACATAAATGCATTAAATTTCAACGAAATTCAGAAAAACAAAAACAAAAAAAATAACGGAAAAATTTTCGTTAAAACATAACTAATGAAAGAGTTTGAAATATTAACCGTTCGCCTATAGAAGGGTAAGAATTTGAAATATTAACCGTTCGCCTATAGAAGGGAAAAAGTTTAAAATCTAAATAGTTCGCCTACAGAAGGGAAAGCGAAAATTTTTAATGTATATTGCTTTCCATTGCTAGGTAAAGACAATAGGACAGTGTAAGTTGTTGGTGTGTAACCATTTAGAAAAGGTATAACAGTAAATAACCTAAAAAAATAAACTCGTGTAACGAATTTTGAACCCTTCACACTTAGACTACGTTGACAATAGTCTCAGAACATACAAAGCCTATTAAGAGAAATAGCCGCCTTATGGCGAGATGATCATTGAACTCTAATTAACTAACTTTCGAGGATAGGCCGAGTGTAACTATCCAGTCACCCTTGCATTAGCTAAAGCAAGGAGAGAAATGGTTATTGCGTTAATAAAAAAAAATACTGCGTTTAAAAAAGATTTTTTTTTTGTTAAATATATATATAGTTAATAGTATATCGTATAAATATAGTTAGTTTAAATATAATTAGTATTAGTATTAAATAGTAAATTAGTTAGACAGTATAAATAATTTATCTGTCCATATAAGAATTTCGCAAAAGTTTTCCTATAAATAAAAGGTTCACATTTGCTGGCCATGCGAGAACACTGCACTTAGGATTCAACAAACAAATATTACGGCGGATTAGCATAAATCTCGCAAGGGTTCGCTGGTACAAGATCTTAGTATCGTATATTTTTTAGACGTGGTATCACGTAGTCATCACCTTTATCAAGCGCTTGGAAAAAGAACAAGAAAGTAATCAAAGGCATCGAATATGCAAATCTGTCCTATCGTTTCAAAACGTAGACGTATTGTGTGCTGATATAGTCGCTACAATAATTTTGGTAAAATCGCAAAGTTCTGTCACTGCACACACGTTTTATTGAGTGCCTCCACAGGCAAACTGTAATCATTAGAAGCACTCAACTGAAGTTTAACCTGCACCTGTACAACTCATTATTAACAAGTAGGCATTAATGAGGCCAAAACTAAATAATTAAACTGGCTATAGGAATTTTGACTTACTACAGTCTATGTATGCTCCAAGCTACTTCATTCTAAAATATTTGTAATGGCTTTGCCTCGTAACTGCGAACGATTAAAGTATAAAAAAAAAATTATTGAAAACCGAGTAAAACAATTATAGCGGGACACGGCTCACCACTTCGTTTAATACAGTTATTCACATAAACTCTTATCAAAATAAGATGTTTTATGGAAAGTGGTTGACAAAGCGTTCCTTCTTTGGGCCAAAATATGTCAGTGTAGCAAATTTCATCAAAATATGTCAAAAATGCATGAGTTGTAGGTTAAGAAGACATTAAGGCGGAAAGACGGACGGACAAGTTTAGATTGATTTAGGAAGTGTCTCTGAATCGGCCGATATAACAAAAGCTGGATCTATTCGAAGTTCTTCTACCTGTTGCACTCCTTCCTACAAACTTTCTAAAATGTATTGAAATTTCTAAGGTTTTTAAGATTTATAGTCATGTTCTGAGCAACATCACAGATATGTAACAAGGCCCAGAAAACGTTTTTTATACGGTTTGCAGGACTTAAAAACCTCATTTTATAATAAAACTAATATTGAAGGATATTCTTATGACTGACTATGCTTGGAGACTAGGGGAATACCGAAATTGTCACACAAATAAAAACAACTATGAACAAAAACAATCACATGGTGACCAGTGACTGATCCCAACGCCAGAACGTGCTCGTTAAACTTTCAGCAAACCATAAATTTTAACGACTTTTCCCATTTTCAATATAATTAGCGTACGATGACGACGTGCCAAACTACTCATCAACATTATATTGACAAAAATATTTCCCCCATATGCTCTTTCCGCGCTGTAAAAATGATAAATATCTTCTTTACTGGTTCGTGTTCCCATAATTTAAGAACACGATTCTTCTGTCAGTCCAAAATTTCAGAATACATTGCGTAGAACAAAGTTAAGCTTTCTAGGAGAATCTGAAGTTTTAAATCATTTTAAACATTCTACTTAAGAGCATATGTAAGTTTTTTGTAGGAGCCTTTCGTTACTCCTGTCATCTAAAAGTAAGAAATTTATGCTCGACTTAAGGCGAGCTTTGACTATCCAGCACCGAAGTGCCTACGTAAAAATTAAAAGACGTTCTCCTAATGAAGAATAAATCGAACAGCTGATCATCCGCTGCATATAATAAGATAAACAAATTTCCCGAAAATGTTTCCCACAAGGCGGTCGCGCCCATTTTTCACTTCTTATCTCAATTTCGCAGCCATAAGGATTTCAATCCCTGGCAAACGTGTCGCTGCTTATGTCTCATAATTTTTCAATTATGAATAATGTTTCCCGTAAGGAGGCCACGCCCATTTTTAACTTTATGTCTCAATTTTGCAGCCATAAGGATTTCAATCCCTGGCAGAGGTGTGGCTGCTTATGTCTCACAGTTTTCCAATTATGAATAATGTTTCCCGTAAGGAGGTCACGCCCACTTTTCACTTCTTATCTCAATTTTGCAGTCATAAGGATTTCAATCCCTGGCAAACGTGTCGCTGCTTATGTCGCACAATTTTTCAATTATGACTAATGTTTCCCGTAAGGAGGTCACGCCCATTTTTCAC
>KK502602.1:378112-409768 GCA_000688735.1 Glossina austeni
AACCTGTACAGCTTGTAGTACAAAAGCATGTTAAGCTTGTGCATATGTATGCAGCATCCAAAAGGACTTGAGATAGATCCTCGTTTCATTATACTGACTTAAACTAGGCTGTCCATCTGTCCATTTCGTATTTTTGCTGCCGACGTATTTTTGTCCAGGGACACCCCCTGTTGAAAATTGTTCAGATCGGATAACTTTCTCGACCCTTGATAAAATCTTATCTTGAGGAGAATTTATACGAAGACCACATTAAGCGGAGGGATGCAGCTTTTTTAATGTCCACCATAATGTTTTGACTCGATTTTTTACATCCGAATTTTTGACAGTATGTTTAAAACACCATTTTCTAGAAAAATTTAACCTTTTCTACCCATAAAAGATAGTCTGCGTTTGGTACAACATTCAAGTTTTGTACTCCTAGATATTACTCTGGACACAAGAATGCAGATTAAATGATTTTTTTTTTTTTTTTTAGTTCAAAATTGAACCTGTTACACTGCCTGTCGCAGAGCACTGTCAGTTAAGCATGCCTCGAGCTGAGGAGTTGCTATTTTTTAATATTTCTTAAAAATAATTTTTTTTTTTTTTTAATTTTCAAGTATACGCATAACAATCTCAACAAATACGTTTATATCATAATCTTTTTTTCACCCAAGAAAAGAAATTTTGGCAAAAAAGATCGTTATTTCAGTTGTTGTTGTTCGGTGGTCTTGCCCCTTAAGGTAATGCTATCCAAATTTCTAATTAAATTCTTACGTTTAATTAACTTCTGTTTACCCTTGACATGAGAAGAAATCTCAACTTACGAAACAGCTGTCGACAAGAGAACTGTTGGTTCCTTATTTCATTAACATGTGGACGAGGAAATTCTAAAATTTGGGGTGCATTCAAATTCTGATCGTTTTGGAGACAAGTTATGCCTGGGGTCAGCGAATCGATATAAAGTTTATAAGAATTGCGAACGGTCTTGATATTACGTACTATTGCAGCCACTTGAAAAGTTTGCTTCACTTAAGGGATTATTTATACAATAAAAACAAAGTATTTTAGTTATCACCTGAAAGACGCAATAGTTAACCCTTTGCCCAACATCTAAATTCTCTTTGCTTTTACGGCAAGCACTGCTTCTCTTAATAGCAGAAAGATATAGTTTTAAAAGACCTTCTATAACGTTTGTGTATATTATTTTTTTACAGAAAACAATATTTTCTTATAAACAAACAGAGATTAAGGTCCTTTCATATGTTATGTATATAAAATTTTGATATTTGGGATGATAAAGATGGAACTATTTGTATATGCCCTCTTGGACTAGTTATGATTCCTCGCCAGCACAGTTGTGCGTAAAATACCTTAGAGCGTTATTTTTTATCGTAAATTACAAAAGCTTGGACCGCATAGTCATCTATAAGTGTAATTGTAGTAGTAAACATGGTTTATTTGACAAGGAATCTCGGACAAAAATAAATCGTAGATTGTTTCTATAATTTAACAAAATGTTATTGAGATAATTGAGAAATTTAGAGCATTATTTTTTATCGTAAATTACTAAAGCTTAGACCGTATGGTCATATATCAGTATAATGGTAGTAGTAAACATGGTTTATTTGACAAGGAATTTGTAGATTATTTCTATAAATTAACAAAATTTTATTGAGAACAATTGAAATTCTTTATTGCTGAGAGCATCAAATAGCAAAAGCAAAGACAAACAAAAAAAAAGAAAACAACTGAGGGCGAAAGTAGACAAACAACAGGTTTACTGCAAACAAAGCGAGCGAAGGAAATATAAAGCGGGCAAGGCCTACTTATGCTTTGTCGAAAGTTTAAATAATATTTCACTGCAGTAACAACGATAACCATTAAGCATTAAATGAATTCAAAGGGACATCTTTTTCAAAAGCCATTTATTTTGCAGTTCATTTGTTTTCGCAAGGCCGTCACTGTGTAATAAAATTCAATTCAATTATTTTAACCCTTTTTGTGGTCGCTTTTTGTTTTCACTTTTTTGTTCCTTCTTCGTCTATTTTNCATACAAAACAAAAGCAGTCTTCATTTTCTTTTATGCTTAAAATGAATGTTACTCGCTCTTACTCTTATTATTATTTATCTGATAGTTGGTCGTTATATATGTAGGATAATTTCTTTTTGAAGTTAAGTTAAGTTAACTCCCCTTTTCTAATATTCCATAAAATTTTGCACATGTGAAGGTGTCTTTCTTTTTTTTTTTTTCATTAGGAAACTTCTCTTTTAGGGAGGGAAAGAGAGGATGATGTCCGCCGCAGTGTGTTTACAAACGAAGTTAATGCACATTTTCTCGAAATTATTTCCTTCCAGCATTCACTTAATTTAAAAATGTTACACTAATCGCTGCTTTGTATGATCTCGTGTGTGCCTGTGTGTGCTTTCTTTTTTCTTTCCATTGTCACATACACGTGTGTTCACGAACTAATTGTTAAAAGCAAACGGAATGCTTTAAAGCGTTGACATCCTAAAATGACCAATTTAGCTAATGTTGTTGTTGCTTTGTTCTTATACTGTAACAGGTTGCTCGTTAGTATTGCTTTTGACATTCTTAACAGCTTAAGGTGATTTTCGAATTTGTTTCTCTACCATTTCTTATGGAAATTTTCATTTTACGGCCAGACATAAAATGAAAATAACGTAAAAATAGAAAGAAAAAAAAAAAAAAAAATTAAAAGCCATTTGGAATGTGAAGGCCAGGTAAGCTCTTAATAACTCCTTCAAAGGATTTCTTATCTTTTAATTCTTCATATTCGTACTATTTAAAAATGAAAATCAAAACAAAAGCGTAACTATAGAAACGATGCCTTACGGTCAGATACGTTTTAGTTCCAACTAAATGAGATAAATTTTATACGAATATTAAGAAACGAATGACTTGACTTTGTTTTTGTCTTTTAAAAGTTTCTTATCTTTTTCTTCTTTTTTGTTGTTGTTGTTGTTGTTGTCTTCTTCTTCGTTTTCTTGCTGATACATCTCTTGTTGACTGCCAATAAAATACTCAAATTTATTAAAAAGAGCAAGGAAATCAGGCAAATAGAACCGATACTCTTAGCAGCTAATGCTCGGCGTACTTTGATCGAAGAATTTGTCTCTTTGGCGTAAGTAAACTACAAAAGTATTAACAATTAATTTGTTGACTTTCGATTCTTTATCGACAAACGTAATAGCTTCGCTCAGTCTCATGTCATTTCATTGTTTATTAAAAAGACGAAAGAACATCTTAAGTGTAGAAACAACTCGTTATCGGAGTCTTTTAAGTGTTGCTCACTGCAGCGCCTCTCAAAAGAATAACGAAAACAATTTACCGTCTACTACAAATTTTTTAGAATTTTTTAAGCGGAATAAATATTCCGTGCGAGAAGTGCATTCTGTCGTTTGAAGCAATCAAAAAAATGGTGCTTTTCTTGTTATCGTCCTAAGAATGGAAGCACTGCTTGAACGCGAGTTTTTTGCCTGAGTTGTCTGAGACTAGTTGCTTAGCGCCGCTTTCGTTTGGTTGAAACAACNGCTGCTTATGTCTCACAGTTTTCCAATTATGAATAATGTTTCCCGTAAGGAGGTCACGCCCACTTTTCACTTCTTATCTCAATTTTGCAGCCATAAGGATTTCAATCCCTGGCAGAGGTGAGGCTTCTTATGTCTCACAATTTTTCAATTATGAATAATTTTTACATTTAATAAGGCCTCTGTCTGTTGCAAATGAAACGACAAATTTAGTATACTGCTGTCTTTTGTTTTCCGGTGATTATAAAAAGTATGTCTGCCGACAACGCAATCTATTTTAAAATAATCACCCTTTTCTTATGCATAGAATCATTCGGTCGTCTGTTTCGGTGTTTTGTTCTTTTTTTTTTGTTTTTTTTGTGCTTTAAATGTATGTGTGTACGAATTGGTCTGAGGAAACCGGAATCGTACTTTATTGTTAGTACGCCAAACGGTATCATAATTTGAAACCGCAACAAATTGTTGAATTACGAGACAATCTAAGCATTTATTACATTTACGCACACAAAACAAAACCTTAGGGAACGGGGGGAAGTTAGAGAAACAAAGAACACGCAAACGAACGCCTGAGAATTTTCAAATTCTTCTCATACTTCTACACTAATATACGCATCTATTAGGTTAGATTCATTTTGAAAAGAAACTTGAACGTTAACTACAGCGCACAGAGGGCGGAAAAGAAAAAATCCCAGAAGATTAAACAGCAGATCGAGAGCAAAGAAAAATCTCGAGTTTCGCAAATAATGCTTAAATAGCTTGGTTTGATTTATTAGTCGAGGTAAAACAGGCTTGCTCTTTTCGCTAATAATGGGCATGGCTTTTTAGGCGTTATATCTAATCTTGTATTCGATTGGAAGATAGTGAGACATAATATCATAAAGTCGCAGTTTAGAGAAGAAAAGAACGAAGTTAAACACCGTTAATATTGTTGTAGGCTTCAAGCGGGCGCATGGCTGTAGATGAACTTTTAAGTTTTTTCCGGACACTTGAGCTTGTCGCCTATACGAGTGCCACGATGATAGTCGGCAGGAAGGGGGGAAAGAGTAAGATATGGGAGGTGGTCAAGTCGGTCGGTCGGTCGCTAAGTGTTAGGTCTTTACCGACAACCTTAGCTTGACTGCAATTAAATCGGATTTATTTTCTTAGCAAATAACGGAGCCGTAATTGTGAAAAGTAGCCCTCTGCTGTCCCCTAATTCCACTCCACAATCAAGAATATGTGTACACATTATAAACTGCCTAATGGCTCCCAGCAAATCCCCATTGAGCAAATCTACTTTACCTTAACTTAATTTGTATCCAGCAACCTTTTCTTATTATTTAATACTGAGCTTTCCTCGTCCACGATACATAAATAAATTCCTTGAAAATTCCAACTAAAACCTTCGAAAAGTCCAAAAAGATCTTAGCGGACAAAGAAATTTTTGTATTTTTTTAGGACAACTTTTTAACTTTCTTAGCGCTTAAATGTGCTTCTGAAGGACTAGCCAGTCTATTAAATGATTGCATAAACACATGATATACAGAAGCTTTGCATATCTGCCTGCCGTAAAAATTCTTGCAAGAGTCAGTAAGTAGGTCAAAAGCAGAGAAAAGAAGAAAAATTAAAATAGTTAAGACCTCTTAGAGCGTCAGTGTCAGTTCGTGTAAAGTTCCGAGTGACAAAGTCAACATACTCTCAACATCTGTGTAGTGAAGGCATATAAAAGAAGAATAAATGTATTTTTCTATATGTTTGTATGCCAATCGTTTGTAGTGATAGCACGCAATTTCTTGGTTAACAAATGGTACTTAATCTTCAGTTGGGCTCCTCGCTCACAACCCCTAGCCATTAACATACAATACAAACATGTAGCAATGGTTTCTGCAGTCTTGCATAAACTTGAACGTTAAATAAGCTAAAAGTTGAGAGTTTCCTTTTAAAATAATTGCTAGAGATGGAAGAAAGTTGATGGTTTTCTGTGGGTTTTGCGCATTGTTTGCAAGTAACTTGAACGAGATTATTATCATTGTTTTACTAGGATATCCTAAACAATTGGGGGTTGTTCGTTGTCATATACAAACAAACAAACAAACAAACCATAACACCGAAGCATAAATAAAGAGCAAAATAAAAAAAAAAAAAAAAAAAAAACATCGCAGTGTTAACCTTTTGTACCCCACAGCAATCTGGGCGTTTGGGGTAACATTCGTGATGCACATTAAATTTAATTCCTGATTTGATGAAGCGTCTAATACTAATAACGAGATGCCATGAACTTTGGCAAAATGTTTGAAAATATCACCACAGAGAATGAAAGGATTTCATAAGGAAAAGTTTGTTAAATGTGTTTTATTGCTAGACATAGCGTAACACTCAGGGTTTCAAATTGTTTCTAATTTGCTCGCATTACGTTGTCATTGACAGGAAGTTAGAGAATAAACATGTTTTTCTGTTTCGCATCGAAATTAAAATTAAAATTAAAATTAAAATTCTCTGCAATAGTGACGTTAGAAGACATTAAAATTCACATACATTCATACATAAGTTTTATGTTTTCCTGGAAACGTTTAGAAATGCTTTGATCTCGATGCGAAATAAAAACATGTTTTCCGCTACAAAGCGTTTGAGTGCAGTCGACGCATATTCCGCGCTGTCTTCATATTTATGAATAACATACTAACGTGAAACGAAAGAAGGAGATTGTGAAACGACTGTAAATAATGTAATCGAGTGAAACGCGTGTTAAAGTCATCCCGCAGTTGTGATCATTCAAACGGTGAAGAACGGTTTAAATGAATCTTTCTCTACCTATCACGGAATCTCTGAATTCTCTCAAATCTGAAAAATGACATTCAGAGACGAAATGCTTTCTTCTATCTTCTTCTTCTTCTATCTTTTTGAATTGCACCTTAAAGCTTAACCAAGTATCGTGCTGTCGTTCGAGCTTTAGCTTAAGATGGTTTTTTTTTTTTTAATATGACCAATAACTGAGGGTATGTCCGCTATTCGTGTAACCGAGTGACGGTCAGAAGGAAGCACGAAAAGATCAAGGGATAGGGAGTGGCTGCAGTTTATGGTCGACTGAGCACTCATTGTAGTCACGACATTTGAACCTGCGAACATTAAGTTGGTAGACGGATATGGATATAATATGACTCTTGTCCTCATATTCTTAGGCTCGATATGTTCACCGTCTTTATAATCCGTTGTTCGGCTTTCGTGACGAAGGCAGTCCGAAGACATTACATTTTTACAATTTCTTCCACAGACACTTTGCAGAGATTCTCTCTTACTCTTAGCGCTTCAATGTCTCTTAGAAAGACAGAGGTCCAAAAAATTTACTCATATGGACCTAATTTAGGTTACTAAGCTTATGCAGCAAATTTGTATTGCAGCCTGAGGCTTATCATAAATTACAATAGTTAATGTTTTCCTGCTTTAAACGACTAATTTTTTAAGAATGTTTTTATAGGAAGGACTTCAAAAATGGGGTCATGGGGTCCGTCCATAATTTTTCTCACTTAGTTATTGTGCTATATTCCGTCGATTTTTCCTGGGAAATATTAAAAATCGGATATTTTCTTTTAGATATATATGTGTTTCCAAAATAGTAAACGCTATAGAGAGTGATCGCAAAAATAGCTCGAAATAATTGTTTCACCCTTGTCGGTGTATCAAATTTTAGGAAAATAGATAACCTTAAACCGACGCAGAAAGTAATTTGGAATCTATTGTTATCAGTAAGAGTGATGAGTTGTTGCACAGCCATGATAGATCTCTTGATATCTTGATATCACAAGGAGTATAGGTTGCAGAGAGGGAAGAAAAATTGATATAAATACAGACAATAGATCTAAGTATGAATGAATTGATATCACCGAACACTTTAATCGAAAACATAGTTCACACTCATTTAAAATTTAACACTAGAATTTCCGCGAGGGTCAATCTGGCCTTTTTCAATTTTTCAGCTTCAAAAAAATACTTGAAAAGTCATGTAAAGTTGCGACACTTTTTTGGTAAATTTTTTTTTCACCAGCAATTTTTCTCTACTTGGTGAAGTTTTTGAAATAGGGCTGGCAAATATCTCTGTCTATATATCTGAAATCGACACGGTCGGAAAGATGAATATAGAAATCGGAGTTTAGGGGCAAACATTCCTTAATTGATTAAAAGCCCAAGATTGAAATAGGAGTCCACATGCAAATGCATGAACACATTGGGGGGAGAAACTGACAGAACTTAAGAACGAAAAAGTATCGAGAATTTTCTCATACCTTCGATTCGGTGAAGATATTTCCGACAAATTGCTAACCAGTTATTCTTTAGAACAATCTGGACGATCGATTCAACAAATGGTCCCGATCGTTGTACTACTAACACGTTCACTATCAATGATAAAATTTTAATTCGAATTTATTTCGAATTCAATTCAAGCCACTTTGATAGAAATAGGCACCTATAGGCAAGACAACGGCAGTTCTAGTGGTAGCTAATCGAAGCGACTGGATGTCCTTGAGATCTCCCCATTCGATATGCGTTACGGAAATAGTTTTGCGGAGTCACTCTTCACTCAAACAAACAATCATTTATTTCTGAATTATTCGCAAACAATTCGAATGCGTTTATATTCACTCATATTTCTACGTTTTATAAATCAAATTTATTATGTACGACGCATAGTAGTAGTAGTAGTAGTAGTAGTAGTAGTAATAGTAGTAAAGAAAATAAAATTTCTATGAGGTTCGTATTTTTAATTGGTGCCTTATAATCTGACTTTTAACCGGATTCACTAAGTATATGAATTTCAGTGAACTTAATTTCAACATTTTCTACTAATTACATGTAAACGAGATCAAAAATGCAGAAATTTTATTATCTTTCGAGTTTCATTTTGTTAAAAACAAAGCAACATTTGCTATTATCTTATTAACATTACACTAAACTGAACCCTATCTTATTAGCAGAGCAGAGCTGAGCAGAGCAGAGCAGAGCACAGCATATGCATACACATATGTATCTATAGCACATAAAAGTTGCAGTGTGTAAATGATTTGGTTTACATGCTAATACAAATTTATATGCATGCATAACCTAACCTTCTCATGCAACTTACGAATGTATTCTAATGAATATTAAAAACATTTATTGAAAAGAAAATGAGAAAATCTTAATGTATTTAGATAAAAACTCTTCCCCGCATTTGTACGATTGGTTGGTTTGTGTGTGTGTGTAAGCATTTATACGATGGCAAAGTAAAGAGTTAACGATCTATGAATAGGTTTTGTTTGTTTTTTTTTTCTTTTTTGGATCAAGAACTGATTTCTTTATAAAGTCTATCTTTCCCTCTCCAAGTCACTCAACGCAATTTACGAGAAACGATCTTTCTGTAAACAAATTCTGCATCTAGAAGAGATAAAGAGATGAAAAGTCGACAAATTTTTCACTTTGCTTCTGTCGAACTTTCTTCATTACAAAATTTAAGGTTAAGTCTTTTCACCACAAATATTTCTCTCAAGTGAACTCATGTCAAATTTTTTGATATAAATTTCTCGGCTTTTCTCATAACGGACAGTCTTTGTTACTGATGGTTTGTCATGTCAGATACTCTTCATACAGCTACCCTGAACGACTGAAAGGATGCTGAGTGAAGCCGCCGATTTCCGGCATCCTTTTCGACAGGAATTATTGCACAAGAGCACAATTCGTAGTACATTTCGTTATTTAGCGATCACTTCTTCTAATGGAATTGACTTTTTTTTTCACTAAATGTTTTTTATTTACTTTTTGCCGCATCTTTACCGGGGCTACATATCACTTCGTTACGGATTAAATTTGTAGGTAATCTTTAACTTTTCACTTGAACGTTTACGGCTAAAGAAGTTGATACTGTTTCTCTGATAAGAGCAAACTTTTACGATAACTCATAGGGACTCTGAAATAGTTCAGATGCAACGGCTACCTTTACTTCATTATTATTCATTGTCGAATCTTGGCGACCGAGTGCCCCAGTTGTGAGATCAAGGTTATCTTGTACGAAATTTGACGAACCGCCATTTGCTGTCAAATACAATATCAGTATTTCACGGGGTCTGCAATATTGGAGTTCCACGTAAGCAGTCATACCACGTATTGGTGTGAATTTGCGATCGTTACGTTTTCAATGAAATTCAATCGGTTCTGTGAAATGGTGTGACAATCGAATGACATGCAAGTCTTTTTTTTCTGTAGATCCAGATATCTGTTCCTTAAAAAGAATGATTGAAAGTGGGGTTTACCCCTTACACGAACAAAGTCGCCAATTGTCGATGATGCTTTTCAGGTAACGAGATGGACAACAGCAGTGGTTGCCGTTGTTTTAGAAACAAAAAACTAATCATTTCTCCTTATATTCAGATTCTGTTTATTTCTGCCAGAGCTTTGATACGCTCCATTTGCTTCAATTGATCTCTTCTTCACAGGACAAACCGAACGGCTTCGGCATATAAGAGAGGGTACCTATTAACCGGTGGAATTTTACTTTAGTTTTTATTTATTGAGCTTCAGAAACGAGTGAAGTGCTTTCATAATAAAGCATAAATTCAAACATTTGCAATTCAAATTTCGTTGGGATTTCCCCGCTTTCACTATTCATTTACTTTATTCACCTCTTGTGCCTCTTTCGTGATGTTGACTCATCGATCTCTTACCCTCTCGAGCTTTTTCATGTTTGTTGCTCACCTTACATTATTGTCGTTCGATAGGCAATTATAATGTGATGCCAAAGCGCATCTGTGACTTAGACCTAACAAGGCTTGTCTAATCAAACACTTGATATGTTTGTTTTTTAGACTTTCTCCTAACATACCACCTGGTATGGTACTTCATTATTATTTCATCCTTTGCGAGGAAGTCAAGTTTTCTATTACGGAAAAGACTCAGGGGCAACCTCTTCAGCCTGTGAAGTCTCTTTAGGTTTTTTCCTAATACATTAAGGATTACTTTATTGTTATTGTACCGTGTGCACGGTAATTAAGAAGAAGAATATCTTCTGCATTCCAGAAAAGATTAAGTATAACCGTTTCGATCGCGGATCTTTGCTTAGGCTTTTTCCTAATAAATCAACCATTACTTTATAGCCTTCTATCGTTCGCAAGGAAGTTAAGAAGAAGATTGTCTTCTCCATTCCAGAAAAGTGTCACTGCAAACTTTTCGGCCGATGAAGTCAACTTTAGCCTCTATCTAATAGAGCTCCGTCACTTCTGTCACTCACTGCTTGCTTATTAATATTTTTTGTTTTGCAGTAATCAGGGACAACGAAATTCCCAAAGCATTCAGCATAACCTCTTCAACTCACTCGAACTTTTTCCTAAACTATACAATAATTCCTCACCCAACCACCGCCCGATTGTGACTCACATTTTAGCATCTAATGGTCGAACTCTATCTTGTTCTGAACAATATCGTGGCAGAAACTCCTAAACTGTAATTTTCATGTTTACCTTTGACTTGAATTCAACAAACTAAAGAGTCATTTTTGCTGAAGCTTGTTTTCTTTTTTAATTTTGCAGTTGTCTACGTTTCAAGGCAACCACCTAATGGTCAGTCGGCCTAGTGTAAGATCGAAATATTCGAAAATATCATTTTCACGTTCACACCATCACGTTCCTTATAAGTCTCGCTTGGCCTGCGTATGCGTGGTCATATGAATGTCGATCAAAGATTGATTGCGTTGTAATCGCTTTCCGTTTTGCCCTCGTATGTATTCCGGCGTTCAGGGAATGAACATTAATACGTTTATATATATATATCTTACTTTGTTTTATTTGTCATTTATGTAATGATTGTTTGTCAGTAATTAAAATTTAAACTTTACTTTAATCTCTTTGTCTCGCATTCCCGCACTCCTTCCATATTTAAGTTAACTAACTAACGACAGCACGACAACAACAACAACAACAACGGCAGGCTTACAGATGTGAAAGAATGAATGAAGTTCTGAAAGTAAGATTAGTTTCACAAATGAGATTATGATGAAATAAGTGATTATTTAATAAGTATTTTGTGGAAATTCAACGTGAACATGTTGATGCATACATACATACATACATACATACATACATACACATGTGCAAATTATTGCATTATATGAATATGTATGAAGAATAACTTTTCGCATTTAAAATGTTGTCTTTCATTTATATCGGTTACTTGGTATTTAGAAAATTTACAAATGAATTAATTATTACAATTAGATTTAAAGGTTAAAGAATGAAATATTCATTAATTGAATTTTCTCAAATATGACAAATGCATAAAATTGCAACTTTAATATTTATAGAATTTAACAAAAAAAAAAAAAAAAAAAAAAAAAAAAAAAGCCTTCTATATGATGCGACTAATTGACTAACAGACTGACTAACTGACTGACTGACTGACTGACTGACTGACTAACTGAATAACGACTATTGCCTCTCCAAATAGTATTGAAATTAACAAACAAATGAAAACACAACGGAAGCCAATTTAAATGCTTGCATATAAAATAGTTTTGCAATTTCTCTATGAATTTCTGCGTTTATATGTTTGTGTGTTTATGTTATGTGAAGAGTTCATTTGTTCATCACACACAAATAGTTGCCATTTATTTGAAATTCACTAAATAAATAGCTAGCGTTGGCAAATACTCTGTTGCATGCCATTGTTGATTTTTATACACAAAACTAACACTCGCAGACTAACAACAGCTGCAGCAATAAGTTTGTTAAGCTAATCATTAAATTCGTTATTACTGCCATTGTGCCGCGTTAGCTAGGTAGGTAGGTAGGTAAGTAGGTAGGTAGGTAATGTGAAATGCTTCGCTTTGTTTTCTTAATATCTTCAAGGACCGCAGTCAAGCTATAATAGCAAACTTTCCCATTTAATGCAGAATTTTTACCTTTTACTTATGGAATAATTTAAAATATTTTCGCTTAATATTTTTTTCTTTTTTTAGTTTTAATGTTCGATAAAAAATTTGTAAACGTTCAACGTGTCGGGACTTCCCACACAAAATTTACGGAGCGAAGGACACCGTAGGTAGAGCACGGTGTAGGTCAGCTCGGTCTCTGTAAAATGATTGTAGGATAAAAAGCGAACCTACCCCCACCACTACTGCCGAAGTAGCTACGAAGGAGTTACGACGACCTCCACGATACTTCTGATCGTCTGATCTTTTGACTATATTTATATAAAATAGCATTCCGTTACCCAAAAGTATCCGATGACTCGAAATATTACTTTCTGTTACACAAAAGGGGCGAGAAAAGGTTGGTAACTGTTAAGTCCATAGCCAAAATCCTTGATATTTGTTGATAGAATTCAAAATCAATCAAATGATTGAAAATGCATTTGTTATAAAACTTAGTAATGGGCTTAATTTTGCCTGTTATCGAGTACCTTGCGGATGTCGTCACGGTAAAAACCTCGTGTCATGGTGTCAAGTAGTCATGGACCCATTTTCGCACATTTTCAACTTAGCAGAGCTGCTGGTTTGCTAGACATCATCGCAACTGAAACCCAACTGAAACTTAAATCGTATAAACACTACGAACTGCACGAGGGAGATTTTACAAAATGAAAGAATTTCACTAACTCCAGGACTCTAAAGTGATCAAGTAAGCCAGAGAATAAATTGTTGGCTCTTTAAGAGAAAATGGATTATTTTGTTTATGTGAGTGTCTAAGATGTCGGGGAATTGTATTTCTATACAATTGTAAAAAGCTCGACGTATCTTCTTGTCGGATGCCAGCTTCGTATGAACTTGTGGGCAGACCTATCCAACGGAGATGTATATAATAGATAGGATAGGTCAAGGGTCAAGGGATTCATAAGGATTTCATATGGTTTATATAATCGTTTTGCATTGTTATTCTAGCTTGCGGCAGCCGAACTAATCGTTTGCTAATGTACTCATTATAACTGCAAGCTCCATTTAAGACATTGAGTTGAATTCAACTCTGTCAGCTAATTCATAAACAGCTTCGATTACTCATGAATAATGAACTTTCTGAGCCGGTAAATAGTTAGCCACGAAATAAACTCAAGGTTTGGCAGAGTTATTAACACTTACGTTAGTCTCCGGATCTCCGTCCCCATTACTCCCTCTTTATTAAGTACTTTATTCTGTTCATTGCTTTTCTTTCTAATATTTTAGTTGATATCTTATCATTTTCTAACGTAATCTTACCATCGTAGGCCCTCAAAAAAATGCTTACCTTCTTAATGCGAGCAAGATTCTAGCTTGGTTTAGTTATACTCGTCTGTCCATTTTTCCTTTTTTTTTTGAACCTTCCCCAGATCGTGAGAGGCAAACTATCGCACTCGAAAGGATCGAAAAAAATTAAAACCTTTTCTCTTCGTCCGATAATATGATACACATTTTAAAATTTCTTCATCGGAATTTTTTGAATTAATTTTTGAATGATTAAAAACGATTTTATTTATAACATAAATAAAAATATTTGATTAAATGAAAAATATAATGAATAATAGTTTTTTTAACTTTAAGCAGCCATGTCAACGGCTTTACGTTACGGTTTTATAATCCTATATACACTTCGAAAAATTCTTTTCTGAGCAAGTGGCGCTTGCCGCGATTTTGAAAATTTTGCTAGCGATTTATTAATAATCTACTTAGGAAGCATGTGTACATTTTGGGAGTAAGATAAGTGTACGAAAGCTTTTTGGGCAAATTATTTTTTATTTAATGTGCGATGTCGTCAATAGGAACTTTAGGAACCACTGATTTAAAAATAAGTAGAACCAAAAAAAACAAAAAAAAAAATAAAAACTGACGATAGTTTTGTGCCCTTATGAAATGTAAACCATATTTACGGACAAACAGAAAAGTAAATAAGTGATATAAACCTTATAATACAAATCGACGCGAAGCTGCAGTATTAGCAAAGTATGAACGAATACCATTCTTGACCTTGATTACGAATACCTTGTGATAAAGCGGAAATTAATAATAAATAGTTTGTGGATAAGCAAGTGCAGAAGGGCAAAGGAAATGCAACCGATTCCATTATGTAACTTTTTAAATTTTTTTAAAAGTTTTACTTCACTAAAAAATTAAAAACATTTTAATTGTAATCAAAAAACAATATTATAAAGATTTTTAACCCCTTGAAAATTTGGAAAAATAGTTTCCCAAGATTTCTATCGTCTATCGTCATAATATGTAATCCCGCTTTTTTTATTTCTATCAGAGCTGCGCGGTTAGTCGCACGACATTCACGTATCGAGTACAAGCGTACTCATGATCCTTCGAATTCCTTTTCCATATTTTACTTGTTTTTATAGAAGTATTTCAATAAATATTTACATTTTATTTTCTAACATCTAGGAGTACATACCTCTGTTTATGTGCCTGTATGGGTGCATGTGTTTCTGTGAGCATTATGCTCTAGTTTAGGTGGAATAGTTTAAATTGTTTACCTAAAAGGACATTGATCCAATGTGCGAGAGCGCGATGATGCGTGGATGAGTATGAGGTGCACGATTGTATATATTTGCCTTTGTACGCTCGATTGCATAACAAAGATGATTTAACTACAAGCTGTCTCCTGATGTTATTCTTACTTTGAAAAGAGCAAAGCAAGAATTTCACTTAATATACAGAGATATAAAGGAGAAAAGGAAAATGGAAAAAATGAGGAAAATATATTCACAACCTCATCCGGGTAATTGAATGAAAAGAAAATAAAAGGAAAACACAAAAAACAAAAAAAAAAAAACAAAATAATAATAAAAGGAAATCAAGTCAAGTTTTTTCAAACTTTTTTGTTGTGTAACGTCAAAAGTATTAAATTTACATACATATCTAGCCAAGTAAAACGACACATATGTGGGTGTGTGTGTATGTATGTGTGTGTGTATGTGTGGATGGTAGCAATTCTGACAGTTGTTTTAGTATGTTTAGTAGTAGAAAAGCAGTCAGTGTGTAAAGAAAAGCAAAACAAACGATTTTTATGAAATTGAAATCGATATTCATGTTGATTTAGTAGATAAGGATCAAACAAACAGCATACCAGGATTGTTTTAATACACATCATATCACATCGTGGCTAAGCATATATCCGCACTCATATATGTTTGTGTGTATGTGTGTGTGTGTCCAAACTAATTGAATTCCTTTTAACTTCTGTTAAGGGTTGGAATTCAGTTTTTTTTTTTTGCTTTTTTTTTTTTTGCATATTCCAAGCAAAGTTAATTTAAATGCGAAAAATAACTTGGAAACTTTCTTTATCTTAGATCGAATCTGTAATACCCATCACCTTAATAAATAAAATGAAAAAATTTGCGTAATTTCTGCCGTTTATCAAAGAGACTTAAAACTTTTTAGTTCTTTCTCAGATTTTCTGTTCTTTCTTTCTTTCTTTGTTTCGTTCTTTTGCTTTCAGCTCTCTCTGAAGCTGCTAATGACAGAATTTCCATCGTTTTCAAGGCTCTTGTTTTTTAATCGCTTTAGCTATGTGGAACTTAAATTGTAATCATTTGTCCTTCACTTTTAGAAATTCAAGAATGCTAAACAGGTACGGACAGACAGACGGACATTGCTAAAGTTGATCAAGAATCTCATGCAGATCAAGATATGGTGCGCTAATGTCACGTGTTACCTAAAAAAGTTCTACTCGATCGAATTTCTATTGAAATATAACGAAACGGTTGGCGATAATGAGTGAAATTAAAAAATAAATAAATTTGCAAAAACGCTCGTAGCCGAAACAAGGGGAAGTTTCAAAATCCGCCGCAAAGATCTGCTGTTTGGTTGGTTAATAATTTCATTTCGGTGCACGCTGAGCTTTCAAGAGAAGGTTGCCCTTTAGATTTATGTTTACGCAGTCAACAATTAAGGCGATCAAAAGAATACTGCATTGCATGTCTCCTTAACAACCCGGCTGAAAATTGCTAATCCATTCACCATTTAGCCCAGACCTGCGCTACCATTACTAGCTATAGTTGGATTCAGGTCGCAGCTTTGCTGCGCCTAAAAGGGCTAACAATTTTGTAGATTCGCATTTGTGCTCTCAAATAATTGGATTGTGTCCGAGCTTCCGGCAGCTCCCAGTTGCTTGGACTTCATTGATTGCCTGCAAAAAGCTGGAGAAAGAAACCCGTAGCACTCAAGAATGAGAATTTTTCCACAAGAGTTTTCTTTTCCACGAAATCATGGCATTGTTGAAAGCCTTCCATAAAATTGCAAAGATTTCTTCTCCATCTCTGCAATAAATTCACTTTGAATTTCAAGCTTGAAAAACTCAACTCTTCACAAGCCCTAAACTAAGCCTTTTTCATCGTTGCAAACGCTATTATGCGACTTATATGCTTACATTTTTTGAAGTATGCATGAGAAACAGAAAGAAAAAAAAAAAAAGAAATAAACGGTTTTTATGAAAAACAACATCATTGGAATCATTTTGATATCCCGTTGGTAAATATTTGTTTATAAATCACTACATCGAACAGCTGTGGCCAAAAAATGATAGGAGATATGATTCATTCATTCATTCATCCATCCATTCGTTCGTTCGTTCATTCATTCTGTAATCGTTCTCAAAAATCATCACTTTGTCTGTGAAGTCATGCGGTGTATTGTCGTGCTCTTGTTAAGACGAAAACTATTCAATCATTGGCAGACATTGTGTCTGAATGCGAATAATCATTCAAATCAGGACATTATTACGACTATCCTTTTGTCGTTTACATAATGTGTAGAGCGCACCGGTTAGAAAGAGGGAGAGAGAGAGAGAGAGACAGACAGGATGGGGTGTAGCAGATAACTTTATATGGTTTTTCCTGTTCTTTATTAAATAATGGATTACATGAATTGTCATCTTTGGCTGTCTTCTCTATTAGCATATCATATAACGAAACCAACTGACACGTTATCAGCCAATTCAATACTGCAAAGTATTCTCGATATAAATTGAAGTTTGAAGATTGATTTTCTTTTTTGTTTTTGTTTTTATATGCACTTCACAATGTAAAAAGAAATTAAAATGTTTATCATGTTGGGAACAGAACTGTCTCGTTACGATTACAACTCTAAGGAATATTCAAGTGGTGTCCACAGCTTTATCCGAACCCTTGGCCTCATATTGGAAAAGTGCTTACTTCTAGAAAAGCTAAGAGATGTCCTACCAACCACGATTAGCTTTTTTTCTTATGATTAGCAACCGCTGTTAACCGATGAGACAGGCCTTGTGTGACACGTCAGTCGTATTGTTTTGTGAATTATTTGTTTGAATGGAAGCAAAGATTATTATTTAATGAAAATCGTTCAAGGGCGGTTGTGATTACATCTGGCGAGGGCGAAAGTAGTCACTTTAACTCCCTCTTCTTTCAACGGCATTTTTAAATGATCTCTGTTTTGTCCATGCGTGAGTATGTACTTAGGTATCTAAGTGTCAACGATGCGTACTAGAAGTGCTTCATGTTTGCTGACGAGACAAAAATCTTCTATTCATTTAATTTCATCAATGGTGTAGCAGGCCCTCAATCGAATTTAACCGCGCACGGCAAATGGCATGTCACTGAGCTTGAAAACTGTACACTGTCAGCTATGTTTTTCTTGATTTTTATGGTTTAAAGCTCTCCAGCCACCTTATGGGTAATTACAAGTCGAAAAATGTCGTTTCATTTAAGAAATTGGAAGTTGTCCTTGATCCAAGGATATCATCCAGTTTACATATTGAATCAACCAGCGATAAAGTCCAATCGCGCACAGTTAGCTACTAGGTGTAGGCTTTTTAAAGAGATGGCTAAAGAAATTCCCTGACCCTCGTATTACCAAATGTTTTCAAACTGCTGTAGTTCTACCAGAATTGGAGAACTCATCCGTAGTCATCAAGCTACACAAGTCGCATCGATATAATAAAACCGCAGACTTTTCACTTTTTGCTCTACGCGGCGGTCTAGGGTTGAATTCGCATTTAGAGCTTCCGCCTTATGAAGGCAGATTAATGTTCACTGATTTACTTACTTTAGAAAAAAGACACAGTATGTTGGAAGTTCAGAAAATCTTATTTAATGTACGCGGTAGACGTACGAGGCACTGTGAAGCAATTCATTTATGTCAGTGTCGAAAAAACTACTAACCCTTCGTAACCCTTTCCGCGTGCTTCAGATTGTTTATACCTTTGTGTGCTATCGTCGTATATCTTTAAATGATATCTTTATAGTTAAATGACATTCATTTACTTTTATTGCTGTGTGTCTTTACCGCAATTATACTCACTATCACTAGCATTCCATTCATTTTGTTATAATGAATTACGTATTGTTTCAACTCTGCTCTTGCTATACATTCATTATTCAAATTTTTTGCTTTATTTAGTTGCTTAAATCTTGCGTATACACCCAATTCTCTTTTTATACGAATTGTTTTTACACGAATTTGATTTAACACGAGTTCAAAAGAAAAAAATTTTTTTTTTGCACGAATTATTTTGTTTTAACACGATTTTTAATTTTATGAATTTCAGATATAATTCCCTTTTTCCAAAGTAAAAGTTATTTTTTATAAAATATTTAATGAATTAAAACGTGTAAGCACGAAATAAATTAAGTGAACTCTAACAAGAACTTTCTAATATTGTTTACACCTAATTCTCTTTTTACACGAATTTTTTTTTACACGTATTTTTTGGAAACATATCCATCGTGTAAAAAGAGAATTAGGTGTACCACTTGCTGTCTGCAGCGTTATCCATTACATTCGCTTATCATATTTGTACTTATAAGTTGTATGTTGTTTAGTTTTAAGAGATTATGTGTCGGCTGATAATTTCTGTTTCCGGCTGGATAAGTAAATAAATATTTACAAGTCCAAGTCGAATTAAAATGACTGCAATAGTGGAAGGCGTGCGGGTCCATTGTAGAAACAGTGCATTTTAAGGGAGAAAAGACAATGTTGGAACCAATTTGGGAAAGGGTGCGCAATAACTTTGTGATCCTTTTCTACGCTTCCTGTTAAATCTAAATATCTCCTCTTTATGGTGTAATATATATATATATATACGCTAAATCAATAGGATTATCAACACAGCTTGTGTTAGGATAACTGTTAGGATAAGCAGTAGTGTAGGTGTAGTACACATAAATGACTTCCAGGGTTTCTATTTCCTGGACTGCGCACTTAATAAGGACTAAATATGACTTGAATTTGTTAAGGGTAAGTGCCTACCAGTCTTCCTAGCCTGTGCCCGCATTCCTTTAGCTAATTATCGACACCTTACCTTATAAACTTACCATCGTTTACACGTGTTATGCATGAAAGCCTTTTATACACAACTCATTTACCCTTCATCGCCTGTGCAGTTTGGTCTACTTTATTTAAAATGTTTTGAAGAGCTTCGATCTGGGAGCTAGTCTGCTCGGATTAACCAAAAGATGGACAGGACAAAAATCGTACACCGACATAACCTTAAGTGTTTGGTCTCAATCTCATTTGAAGTGACTGGTGTCTGCTTCTCAATGAGGTATAACATACCTGCCGTGCCCGCGAGAGTCGCATACTAAAAGTTCTTAACCTATTTTCACTGTACTTAGGGATATGTGAAATGCTTTTAACCCACAGTGTTAACTTTGCTCCTTACAACCGTTTACTTTAACGGCACAGAGGAATGCATTTTTTAGTTATGGTGTAAATATTTACCATTTAGTAGCATTTAGTTCTGTTGCGTTAGAACGATCATGACTGCTAAAGGCATGAATTTCCACATACGTAAAACTAGAAACTCTATAAATTCCTGACTGAGCGCTACGTGCGCATATTTCACTTTTTTTTTTTTTTAAAACAAAAGAAAAAATTATATATGTATGTGTACTTTTTTAAAAAAAAATGCCTTTTTATTAAACCATTACTCACTTCAGGCTTATAACGCATTTGCACTCGTACTGTAAGCGGCTTAAATATAAAATATTTCATTAAATTTCACTCAACCGCATAAATACAAGTCAAAATCAATGTCATTACGGTTAGAGATTTTTTTTTCTGTTATTGTTGTTGTTCGTGTATTGACAAACGAACGTTGATTATTTGCTTGTCTACCATTTGTCTATGGTTATATGCATTTTGTCTGAAATATTCGAGAATATAAATGGCTGTGCGCTGCCCTTTGTCATGCGGCTCACGCATCAGTGCACACTTGACAATTGCATTACGGATATTTTTGGGAGTTTCGCTTCTATCATATCATTCAAAATCGTGTACATAGTAGTGTAACGGTGACTATTCCAAATAAAAAAATATTCAATTTCGGGTACATATCATCATCAACTTATATGCATTTGTGTATGTGTGAATGTTGTTAAAAGCAACGAAACAATGAATCGAAGAGGAAACATGAACAGCTTTCAATTTGTGCTTTAAAGCGTAAAAAATTATACTCTCTGTGTTTTACGTTTAATTATTTAATCTTCAAGTTTCATTTTGCTTTTTCCCTCATAACTGATTTCATTCAATATTTAAGTCGTAGCATAAGATGGAAATAATCTCGTGATGTTTCCTAAAGTAATCCTATCAAAAATACTGTGCGTGTGTTATGGAAATAATGTAGAAATGATCGGACGAAAACAATAGGTAGGCAGTTGCTCGACGAAGTATGGTGAAGTGCGTCTAATAATAGCACCAGTAGTAGCAGTAGTAGTAGTAGTAGTAGTAGTAGTATTACTACTTAACTACCATTATTAGGCTATAAATACTCGCGCTACTATATAAGCATAAAAGCTTGCATTACGATGAAAGTACTCGCACGGCAGTATAAACATCTATACTTAACCTTATTAGCACTTACACTATGGTATCATTGCCTACGCTACAATATAAGGCAGTGGATTCCAACCTGGGGGGCGCGATACTGTTGCAACGGGGGCCATGTAGCTGTTTCCAAAATATGATTTTCAACTGCAAACGAAACAAGTCAAATAGGTGTCAAAAAAATGAATCGGCAGTGTATGTGATCCACAATCGTCGCCGCGGATTTTTGGTGTACAAATGCTAAAAAATCCAATTCATACTCTTCTTCGAATCGAAATATCTCGCCTTCGCGTTTGGAGCCGCGTACCGGTGGGGTGTGGAATCAAACGACAAGCACTTGCAATATCCCGGTTATTCTCGTGCTTACTCGCGCCAAATTTCAGTAAACACAAGCATCTGATTGTTTCGGTTTTTTTTTTGTTTTTTAAGGGGGGGCGCATTAATTTTTTTTTTAAAAAGGGTGGCGCCGATACAAAAAGGTTGGAAACCACCGACATAAGGGCTTGCGCTACTTGGCATCCTTACTTACACTAACGTACCAATATTCACATCACGATATTAATACTTGCACTACTACTACTTGCCGTTCAGGAGATCGTGACCACACACACCCGTTTGTTGATAACGCCGGACATTGCTAAGCAAATCCTCTATTCTGTTACCTTCTATTGCGGAGCGTTGGGAATCGTTCGATTAAATGAGAATATATTCTCCTTAACTACTCCTGTCATATGGAGAGAAGAAGAAGAAGAAGAAGAAGAAGAAGAAAAATTAATTCAAATATCTTTCATAAGAAATCTTGTGTCAAACAAATAATGAGAATAAATGAAATAAAGAGAACTAAAGTTCAAAACAAAATAAATCCTTTAAGCACTTTTTTCAATATTCTTGTCCTAGAATTAAGTAAAAGCAACTTGTCCGAGAATAATTTTTATCTTTCATTAAGTAATTGTCTTGTCAACCATAACAACTGTAGCAGATTTCTTTCTTCTTCTTTTCTTTTTCTTTGTCGCTTTGTAACTTTAAAAAAAAAATCTTTGCAAAACTTTGCCAAGAATATGAAACTTTTATCAATTAATTTGTCTTGTGTACACACACACACACACACACACAAACATATAAGGATTGCAAATAAGTGATACCATCATCCTTCGACAGCTTTCATTGATGTTAATGACAGAAAAAGAGTAGAAGTTAATAAATATGAACGCGGGTCAATTGCACTTCATCTCCCGAATAAGAAGAAGAAGAATCATTATTGATGGAAAAGAGATGCTCAAGTTTCTTAAGTCATTGATAGCATCTGGTGCTTATTAAAAGAAAAATTTTTTTTATTTATATTCTTAGCATAATTAATAAATTATTTTCCCCTCTTGCAGGTTCGCCGGAAATGGCTTTCATACACGCTTTGGCCGCAGCTACAGTTACTAGTTTTATAGCGCGCGCTTGTCGTGACGGGCAATTAGCTTCATGTGGTTGTTCAAGTGGTTCACGACCTAAGCAACTCAACGATGATTGGACTTGGGGCGGTTGCGGGGATAATTTGGAATATGCTTACAAGTAAGTACACCCATTAATCCACTCAGTATGACTTCAAATGCCATGCAAGTTCATTTAATCACATTTTTTTGGTATGTACTCCGTCTTGTCAACTACTGTTACCTAGAAGCTTGTAATACACGTAAGAGCAATAAAGCGTAAAGGAAATCCTTACTGACAAACGACCATTAATGGCGGGAATTTTCTAAATTTTGGTTTGCATTTATTTTCATCAATCAACTCACCAGTTCAGTGTCCCGCTTGTATTTAGCAAGAAAAATTTTGTCTTATTGTAAATCACTTTAAAGCAAATAAGATTTTTTTCTTCGTTCAGTTGATTGTTCGAAAGAGTCTTAATCACACACACAAAGCAACATTAAAAAAAAAAACAAGTAGAAGAAAAAACTCACATCATTACATATATTTTCACTTTTAAGCAGAAAGTGTATAAATACTCGTACCCCCCTTTCGTTACCCATAATTCTTCCCAGTCGCCGGCACTTTAGCTAAAGCTCATAAGGGATATTTCCTGAGTGGATGGCCAAATATTAAAAAAAAAAAAAAAAAAAAAAAAAAAATTTTTTTTTTTTAAACAAACTTTCAATCGAGAAAGTTTATGTAAAAAGTTTTAGGACCACGGAGAAGTTCCCCTCCATAGCAATTAATATAAATGAAACCGAAAATGTTTTTCTTCAAATGAAAATAAATCTAATCTAACTATCGGTTCTATTCCCCGCCGTCTCATGCTGACTTTTTCCACTTAACTTACGATCTTTTTTAAAGATATGTCGGACATATTTGTGTGTGTGTGTTTTTATTATAATCGAACGCTTATAGCCAAAAAGACTGAATAATAATAGAGCTTACACTCGTTACTTTTACTGTTTAGCAAAAAAAATTATTGATAACATGATGAAGGTATTAAATGAACTGGTTTTGTACCCATCGCCCAGGAGTTATATTCATTTCGTGAAAATGTTTGCAACGCCCAGAAGAAAGTGTCAGAGCCACCATAAGTGATCGGCATCAAATTCTGAATCGATTTAAGCATGTCCGTCCGTACAATATCTGGTGCAAACATTCTCCTGGCTGCAAAAATGAGGTTATCAACTTCAAATTTGGTAAAAACATCGGAAGTTCTCGCACGGTGGTTGGTATTAAAAATAGGACAAATCAGTCGAAGGACGCGCCTACCACACTACGTAAAGTGAGAACACCTCTGCTTTTCGAAAGGAATAAAATATTTGTTTTTTTTATCATTACTCATAAACTATAGCAGATAAATCTAGAAAAATTTGGCATTTTATTCTATGGTCGGCACTGTAATGTCTGTACAAAGACGGAAAAAATTGGTCACGCCCAACCAATGTTATAGTATAAGAAAAATTTTTTTTTTTTCCAATGCCACTATGACGCACACAAGGAAACTTGAAAAATCCCATAAAGTGTACAAATTCTTGGGCAGTTTCGAATTTGGAATGCGCCTAAACATGTCAGTCGATTCGTCAGCCCGTCTGTCTGTCTGCGCAGCTGTGTACTATTTCTGGTAAAGATTCTCCCGTTAGCGAAAAAGCAGGTGTCGCTCACAAATTTCGCAAAAGAATATTGAAGTGACTTAAACTTTTGCAAAGAGACGTGAGCAACGCCCACACGCCTGTACGACAAAAACTTTTATTTTGAAAATTCCATTTTATAGAGCATGAAAACTTTGTTCTTTCACTTTGTTTGTCTTCTTTTAGGATGGCGGTGATGGGTACAAAAGATTCGGTCACGACCGAATATAATTTTCTTATTTGTTGTTATTGTTTACTGCGTACATGATAGCTTGTTTTTGGTTTTATTAAAGAAAGGGTTATGTAAGAATTATAGCCAAACACGTTTTTTCTTTTTATACCGTAGCGTTTTAATCCCGCACAGGAACAAAGTGCAAAACTAAAAGTCAAGCGTTTACAATTTCAAAAATTCCCCTATCGCAAAAAAATGGCCAACAAGCAAACTCGCATATATAATATAATAGTAGCAGTGCTCGTATAATCAAAAGTAAACGCAATTGGTTTGTTAGTGCACGTGTGGTCTGCCAGTACATAATCGTGTGCACATATGCAGGCGTTACGTAAATACACAAGCAAATGCTGAAATGTACGGAAACATGGAGTAGGGAACATTTGCATGTAAATGGGAAAATTTTCTATTAATTAGAGTCAAAACATTTATTATTAGATTGCGGATTGATGAGTAAAGCGAAGCGTATATTTGCACTGCCCTTGTAAACATCATATCTAGACCAACGAGTCCACTCACTAATTTGGCAAATTTTTCTTTGTAACAACGACGTAAGGGTGGACTCTTCCATGGTCCAGCTAGACATCATGGTTTTATTGGCAATTTTCAGTAGTGTTGGAGAGCAATGAGAATAGCGTGCTTTTTAAATTTGGGAGAAGTAACCCTAGTCTGCAGCAGCGACGATGAATACTGACTACTGGCTGCGTTCAGCAGGAGCTATAAACAATGAAGTGTCAGATAAACCTCGAGCTTCCCTTGGACTAGATATAGTGGACATGTACTTTAAATGAATCTTGTATTACAGGCGTCCCCGAGGTCCCCAGTTGTAGAGATTGTCACTCAAATGACGCAGTGCCAGCGGAGTTCGTGAGATTTTATCGAAAGCTTGGTGTTTACGTCAATCCGCTTACACAATGATATAGCGAATGCGATGAGAGAAGTCTTGACGAGTACAAAAAAAATTTACTGCAATTAGATTGCAGTCCGTAATTCCGTAAATTGGAGACTTTCGGTAGCGAATCATTAGAGTCGCGGATTCACGAAGAGTTGAAAGTTAAAATAATGCCAAACTAAAAATATATATATCGATCCTTGACATGTAAGTATCGCGAAGGTCGTTTGGACCCAATAAGATAGTTAGATAGGAACCAAAAAAGATCCTCTCTTGCGAAGACAATAAGCGTTGACTCGTGCTGCTTATAAAACTAAATTGTGTGGCCCGCTAGCTACACACTAAGTACGAAATATCGAAGTTTTCTTTCACTATTCTCAGCTTCAACTCCCTGTATGAATATCATCTCTATTCACTAATTAAGCTCAGCTTTAATTTTCAATTTAAATCTGTTTGAAATTTATTACGATTTCAGGAGAGATAGCGATCTGTGAGGAGCTTATTTTCTGGTTAAGAAGGAATGCCTGCTAAGAATTGATATTGAAGATAAATCCCAATGAGCCGGTCTTTCGAGATCCTATTATATCTTTTCTTTAATTATTAGTACGCATTTTGAGCGACATGTCAAGCTGAAGATTGAGAAGAAACGCTGGCTTTTAAAATTTTTCACGCTTTGAGTAAAAATACCTTTTAGCAACAGTTCAGCAGGTTTATAGTTTCGTTTATTATTAAGCATAAAATATCAACGTCACGTCTAAAACGTTACATGCTTTCGGTATCAAAGATTTGTTTATCTCACGATCACGAAATTTTACGCAACCGTGAAAAACAAATCTAGTTTTGCTTCTTGGATTACTTATGCTCTCATTACATTTTCAAGCATTTTCCTTTCTCACCATTGTGCGAGATTGTCCTCAAAGTGTTTAATATTTAAAATGTTGAAAATGAAATGAAAAGAAAAAAAAAAAAAAAAAATTATTTAAATCGTTTGTGCATATTTTCATAGGGGTGCATAAATTATGTATGCAACCAAACACGTAAAAATAATATTTGAAATATTTTATTTTTCTCACTCGCAAGCCATCACTTAATGGTGGTATGTTAAGATCGTCGTGGCTCTTGTAACTCATCTTGATTGTCTTTCTCTCAATACGTTTCTAATGAGAATTTGTGAAGCAATTGCAAGAATCAAAACTTGATCAATGGGCACTGAACCCATTACCCACTTAACTCATTAGATTGAAAGCGTATCGGATAAACTTTGGAAACAGTTTTATCGATCGAAGATAAATGAGAAGAAAGAAAATTTACTTCAACCTTATTTTATTCTCACTTAGCTTAACTTGCAACCCGGGAACTCGTCAATAAATTGTTTTTTGTTATCTTTATGCAAATTTAGGGACACATTGCTTTGCCCGTTACATTGTGTAGATAATTACGGACGATTACTTGTTGTGAAACGAGGCTTCTATTATGTCTGGAATAAGTTTCGTAGACTGAAAGTAAACATAAATGTAAACGTTTCTCTCCCATCTACTGTAGATCCCTCTATAAGAAGCGTTCACACAAGATCGATTAAAATAAAAGGTGAAAAAATTGGCGACCGTGTTCGTTCGTGTTCGTACAGCACGCTGCAGCAAAAGTTGTGTATTGATAACTTATTTTACATTTCCCGCTCTTACGAAGAAAAAAACGTTTATTTTTCCACAGCATAAAAATTACTTTGGGTCTCAAGTCTGAGTATTAAAGAAAATTATTTTAAATACAATAAGTAAGTGAAACGCTTTGGACTATGCGTAGCTCACGCATTTGTATTATCTAAGTGAGCCGCGCCCAAGACGGAGTTATATAACACGCACCGAGTGGTCATGCGATATAAAGCTCTTTTGCAGATACTTGGCAGCGGGAGAACTGTTAGGCCAAAAATCCTGGTATTCAAGTTCAAATTCCAATATTGTCTCATTAATAGCTAATGAGCGATTTGAACTTTTAAATGTGCAGCATTCTTCTCCAAATAGTTCAGATCCGCCCGAGTGGACGAGTAGGCAAAGGATATCGACTAACAACTCAATGGGCAGTGGATTCAAATCTCAAGTGCAGCAGAGTTTTTTCAAAAAAAAAAACTACCAGCGCTCAACGACTTTAGTCTTAAATTTCAGTTCAACTTCTTCTCGACCCAGAAATAGTTAAATAAATATTGTGTGACCCAAAACGCTTATATTCGAATTGTCCTTTGCGCTTGAAAAGCGAATACGTCTTTAGCAACATATTTTCAAATTTTCACATTTATTTTTTTATGTAAGTTTAAAAACTTATCACAATTTTTAAAATTTTTTGTTCCTTTAATTTTTAAAAGCATCTCCATAGTCAATCTGTGTCGGCTCCCTTAAGTTGCTAAAAACATTTGTCAGGCGGTAAGCTTACGAGCATGAAAATCTCCTGATCAAACTCGGATACCGTCTAAGCTGGCCCGAGAATTCGCAGGCGCTCAGCCGAGTCGCGATGGTCAAGTCGCGTGTGGCAATTCGTTGGAATTTGTCATACTTGGTCGCACCTCTAATGGAGTTCCAAGTAGTCGAGGGCATAGCAATCATTGAGTGCGCACACATCCACTAGCCTGCGGCCTTTTTCTATCTCTTACTCTTTCACCACTTATTTGTGACCGTTATCGGGTGCTCTTGCTCTGTTGCTTTTCTTAATTATGAATGATTTCCTTCCTTATGCTTTACTCAAACATCGCACATGTGTACTTACTCGTATTTATAGGTGAAGAAGTGCATTAACCAATAATTGTGTCATTCTCGAAGAATTTTCTCGTTCGATTACTTGCAAAGGAGTCGGATATAACTTGCCTTTTATTTTATTCTACCCTTTCTTGTTTTATTTTCTTCTCAAACTAGAGTTTTGGTTTTTTTTTTAATTTTTTTTAATAATTGGGCCCCGAAAACCCAAACCAAAAAAACGTCACACCCGAGTGGTATGAGTTGAATTTTACTCATTTTCACGTAAAAACGGGCATTCTTTGAAAGGCGAATAAATTCAATGGTTTGTGTATGTATTTGCCTGTGCGTTTGTCGTTTGGTCAATAATAATAACAATTTGTTGTTATGTCTCTTCCATCAAAATGTGTATCAATAATATTTTTCTCGTCAGGCAAACACAAAAAAAAAAAAATTGTATACCTATGTGTATATGAATACCTACAGACATATAATATTGTATTATAAATATATGCATATATATGTATGTATAAGCAAAATTGATTTATTCCTTGTAATGCCTGTGTGAAGTTTATATCACACATTTTTACTGTGATTTATGGATCAATCTTATGCACATGAAAAGAGAAAAGAAAAAAAAAAGCAAAGAACAAAACAGTGTTTGGCTGGTGTTTTTCTACAGTTTAACAGTTATTGTGGCATATTCTACCGCAGTTATAGTGAGACTGGCTTTATAGCCAGCTTATTGACATAAGCGAATGTATTCTAATTTTGCCAGACGGTTTGTGAAACCGTATTGGAAAGCCCATATATATATATATATATATATTGTATTATATACTCGGATGTTACAAACCGATATGTTTTCGCTAATTAGCATATAACTTAATACTCAGCATTGGCGCTTGAATGCATTTAGGTTTGCTATTAAGTTTGTAACTAAGACTTCATCTAACAATGCTGGTTACCATTGATTAGTGAGAATTTCTTATTGAGAGGTTGGTCATGCCATCGTTCTCAGAAAATTGTATTCGACAGCCTCTAAAAATTACTCTGATCCATCAAGCGATGTCTTTGCGAAGAGCAAGAAAAAGCTTCATCAATAATCTAGGAGCTACAAGAGCCGAGAATGTAGAAAATCCCCAACGCACACATGTTATTAAATAAGAAGGCGCCCTTTCCGCTGTAGAGATGTGTTTTTGTACTCGAAATACTTGTTAGAATATGGAGAGTCATATAGCAACTCGTCTAAGAGAAAGAAATTTTGTTGAACGACCACTTAACTACCACCAGATCGAAGCGACACAACTATTTAAGTTAGGGATAAGTAAGGAGCACATTTTCACTTTGGTGAACATGAATCGTCCAGCATTGTTCTACTCCTTAGAGTCAAAATCAATCTTGATAGAGACTAATATCCGGAAATGGTGAAAAAGTTTCTTTAAAGATCGTAGCATCGTTGTGTATGTTGTCTACCGAAGATCGATATCCTTTTCTCCAATAACTTATATCTATCATCGTACAACGAGGTTACAATGCTCTCCTTATTACGTTCACAAGAACTATGAATCAGAAAAGCTATCACATATACACATGTATAACTGATCAGTGCTTGAATGTGAATCATTTTAATAGTTTTTGTTCTTTCGACGCTGGATTTATTAGTGAGCTCACGGCAGGTATTTAGAATTAGGTTAGGATTCATTAAAATCGCAGCTAAAAAATTACAACGCAGCAGGACACGTTACTCTGTTCTAAATAAATGTTTCCAACTTACCGTTTAATCCCCTCGCAATTAAAAAGAATCCGCTACATTCGAGTATTCATCTAAGAGCTTTTCACAAAAACTATACGAACATGGTACGATTTTAGGCGAACGTTTGCTGAGATTGTATTTTAAAACCGCACTGATCAAGGGGTTCACAAATGCTTTAATAGGTGGAAAAACTTGTATTCTCCTTGTTACCCGATAACATTTTATATTAAAAATCTATCCTAGCGAAATGAAATGAAAACATATATGATTAAAAGCAACAACAAAAATCCAGAAAATACTAAGTAAAGAACAATCCAACATCAACTGACATCGCTAGTTAGTAAAACGCCCTCCTTGAACGACCTTTGCAACGGTCCTAGTCGCATACATTATTGTGTTAAGTAAGTATCGAGAAAAGGGATCTATTACCTATGGTTTGTCAATGTCTACTGCACTTTTCAAATAAATCTAAAGGCACGGTTTAAGGGGGTCGCGACATCTTGGCGTCTAAATCTAACCTTTCGCTTCGGAGCAAAGTAACCTCTTAACTATTTTTGAAGGTATTATCAAAATGAATTTAATCAGAGTAATAAATTCCGAGATTAAAGGCTTGAGGCACTACCATCGAAGGCTTTTTATTGAAAACTTTATGGCGCCTGAGATTCGAGCCCATGGCCATTGAGTTGTTAGTCGAAATCCTTTGCTTTTGCCGGCCCCTCAGGCGGATAATCTCTAATCTAGTAAGCAAAAGGCACTCCCCCAAGGAGACTGCCCCCCAGTAAAAAAAAAAATAGTTTTTAAATTTGAACAAGCAGTGCAATATGGAGAAGTCCGAAGAGTGTGTGATACGCCCTTAATGTTATTTATTTTTTTACTCAGCTACGAAGAGAAATCATCAGCCGATACCCGTGTCCTTGTAGTAAACGTATGGCCGCACTTTTTGCTGGTTTCCTGCAGCTAGCCGTCGAAAGCCTATGGCTGCTAAGGTCATTTCGTTAATTCTAAACCGCGAAAACTGTGAAGTAATCTCGTCATCTCCACTGCCTCAGATCATTTTCAATCAATTCCTCAGTGATTTTTGAATAGCAAATTGCACCGCATGTTGGGAAATGGAAGAAAACAAAGTCAACTTACTTTTAAGATTCTTAACAAGTGTTGCATATAGTCGCCAACTTTCAAGTCTTACTAGATTGATTGTCTTATTAGATTGTACACCGAACGAAAACTTATTGTTTGCAAGGAAAGGGTATCAAAAGATTCGGCCATAACGTGGATAACAGGCAACAACTATCTTGTTGGCATTTTATGTTGTGTTTGTGAAAAAACAATAAGACCCCAGACTGAGTCAATATTATTATGCATTAAAAATTAAATGAATTGTAAAATTATATTTACAACCTGTTATAAATTATCTCGTCTACATGTTATTATGTTTTGTCTGGAGACTGTAATGCCATGTGCGAGTTGTGCGATCTGCTCTCCTCGTACGCATGCTATGTTTATAATGATTATTTATGATGATACAGTAGAAGGTAGAATTGCAAGCTAACGAAAAAAAAAAAAAAAAAATAAGTAAATAAATAAAAACGAAAAAAGAAAGGAAATATAGGAAAGCATTTGATTTTATCTTAGGCTTGGGACTGCAATTTTCATTTTTGGGTTCAACAGC
>KK502602.1:415877-432353 GCA_000688735.1 Glossina austeni
ACGACAGGCATATACATGGAAAGTGTGTATCAGAAGTTATATTCAAAATGTGTTTCATACCTTATTGAAGAGACTTTCTTTCCTCTCGTTTATCAACGTCAACGGTCAGCTCAGATTAACTTCGTAAGGAGAGATTTAATTAGTAAAAAGACTTGAGACAAAGTAATCTTCAACTTTTCCTATTTCCTTAAGATTGAAATTAGCTATCGAGATAGAGACCTTTTGTGTCTTAGAGTATGATACCTTTTTCCAGAGAAGACTGCTCCATCTCTTACATAAACTTGCAGGAAGAAAATATACAAAAACAAGTAAAAACATTGGGGCAATGGTCGGGCAAGGCCGACCTTAAAAATACCCTACACCGCATTGTCTAATACAATTCTAATTTTTATATAAAAGTGCTATCACTCTTCATCACCACATATTAAAACTTAGACTTTTCTGCTCTACAAAGGATCAATTTTCGTGAAAATCATTATTCCGGTAGGATCCAAAAAATATGCCCAGATGGTCTAAATTTGGTGCAGTTAATTTTTTTATGTTAAATTACTATTATGATATAATTTTCATCGAGAAGCATTGAAAATTATACCTTTCTGTGGAGTGAACTTCAGTTTTCGTTATATAAGGGAGTTCGAAAGTTGCCCCAGCAGATGCAAAGTTTTCGTACCAGTTTAGAGTGCCCAAATACTACTACTTAGCCACTTTTGCTGAGAAATATTGAAAATTGCAATAATTTTCCACATATCGACTTTTCCGAATAGGACGTTGTAAGGGAAGTGGTCGAAAACATGTATCGATCCGAATTATTTTTAATAGCGTTCACCCTTGTGTCAAAACCCCTTAGTATACCAAATTTCATACCAAAACATCATTGTGGCCTGTAGCTTGAACACAAATTTACATGGACAGTTATCGGACGGACGGACAGACAGGTTTAGATCAACTCAAATTATGATTGTGAATCGATCGGCATAATAAGAGCCTTAAGCCTTTCTGCGTGTTACATACGTCCACACTAACTTAATATACTCTGTACCACAAGTGGAGTAGGGTATAAAGACACTGTTGTGATACGATTTCTGATAGAAATTGTCTGCTCAAATGCGTTTAACATAGTTTTTCAAATATTATCTCGTAGCTAACGCGCAACATCACTTATGGTGCATGGGTGTATTGAGTTTGTGCGGATGTATGCGTGATCCAAAAGGATTTAATATCGACACAATTTTTATTATTCATTATTTTATTGATTCAGAATCGCCTTATGAATCGGTTTAAACTTGTCTGTGCCTCTGTCCTTCTTATTTTTTTGTGTTCAACCTACAGTTCGCAAACATTGAAATGTTTTGATCAAATAAAGTACATCAGCATGTCTTCGCCCAATGACGAAAGCTATTAAAAAATGGTTCGAATCGGACCTCTTGCGATATAACGCTTTATTCTGAATAGTCGTTACATGAATTTCTGTAGGGTGGTAGGATAGAATATTTAATGGAGGGACGTGGCCCCCTGTATGTACTGCTATATGCTTTTATTCAAGAGTTAGTCGTCTGATCTAATAAATCACACAAGTTTATTATAGATGTCGTCGCACAAGATCGACCACTAAATACGGTTCACCTTTTCAAATTCTTCGTTTACTTCTGGGATAAAATGGCAAAAACTATACCTAGTTTCAGAATTAGGTAATACTTTTTATGGTAACGTTTTCATAGAAGAGAAAATCCGTAAAATAGACCCGCGGAGTTCAAATACGATGTAGTTGTTCTTTATCCCAAATATAATTATGAGTCATTTTTATTGCCGAATTTGAAAAATTAAACTTTGAAAAGTTCAGCCCATCTGATCCAAATTTTTCCCATCAATTCAATAGAGCGAAAAAGTGTTAGTCCACGAGTCGAGTTTTGCCGGGAAATTTTGAAAATTTGCAATTTTTTTTATACGTTGGCTGCTTCAAAATGACGCGTAATGTGGTGCCAGTGGTCGATCTAATGCATTTTTAATAAGTCTCATCCTCGGGGCTAAACACATCAGATTTTATCAAAATATCACAAAAATTACGACCGTAAATACATGGACAGAAAAGTGCTTCTTAGGCAACCGGAAACGGTACCGGTAAGCAGGTTCATCTTAAGCCATCTTCGTTGTTGCATACATCTGCACAAACTTAATATACCCTCTACCACAATTGGTGCAGGACATAAAAACAAATTATCGGTAAAATGTATCAAATCACAAAAATTAATTTTATTATCGTAGTGTAAACAAATATTAATTAGTTTTCCATAGATTAGAATTTTTTCACTTGTTGATCCGCCTTTGGTGTTAACATTTTACTTGTAATTGTCATGCAATGAACTTTAATAGCTTTAGCGTGATTTAATGTAATTAAAATTTGCTTTTCATTCGCATGGAAAACAGTACGTTTTAGCTTTTCTCTAGAAGCTATGATTTAAATGATGAAACATTTAATTTTGAACGAGAAATGATCCATAAATCAATTTTAGTGATCGTTAACGATCGCAGCGCTAAAACTACACAAATGCTTTTGATCAGTCATCAGATATGTCGAGAAGTTACACACAATAAATAATCTTTGCAGGCATTTTTGAGTCCATTCAGAAATCTATTAGACTTGTCTTGTGTGTGGAGGCGAGAAAGGTGATAAGTGCTCTTCACTTGCGCTTAGTGCTCATGTTTTGCTTCGGCATTCGTTAAAGCTTCGTAGGTGACATCGTATTGCACCAAAAATATGAATAATGCTGAGACTGGAAAGAACATCTGTGAATGGGAAATAGTTTTAAAATTTCAGCACACACACACACACACACACACATAGTTTCCTTTCCTATAATAAATCTCTTACCGTCATAAGAACATTCATGTTTAACCGTATGATTCCACAAATAATATAATTCCGAGGATCCGCAGACAATTGCACAATAAAACGATTGATCTGAAATAAGCGAAACATTCTATAAGAATAAATAAGAAAACCAATGCCAAAACTCTCCGCAGACACCCACTAACAGTGGGTTAAATATTCTACCCTTAAGAAAAGTCACGAAATTCGGTGAAATATTCATCGTTGCTTACTAGCACTTAGTCACGTAAGTCAATCATGTTATTACTCGATACTCGATACTATCGTTTCCTTAAAGTTCGGGTTAATAGACAAGAAAGGTTATATCCAACTAGTACGTAGAACTGCACCTCGGCGAACGTGTTGTTGTTCATATAGGCTTCGACACTTCTCTCCGAGTGATATTTCTTTTTTTTGCTAATTAATGTCCGGACTTGGGCGGCAAGTTTGCTTTCTGATTAAAGAAAAGGTTTGTAGCGTCTTTGTATCGAAATGGAAAACAATATAAGTGCAGTTGTTCCTGGTGAAACTACGGCGTCAGCGGTCTAGAATTTATGCAATATCTGGCCAAAAAATTGACCCAAGCGACTTTCACAGACATCCTTTCAAGTCAGTTGTACGCTATTAAGGCAGTTGTGCAGACAGCAAGAGAAGCATCGTAATCGATACATGACAACTATTCGATGAATGACAGTAAAAATGTGTGTGGAAGGCAACAACTTTTCTATTAACCAATTCGGCAGACTTTACCTCAATGGCTCCTTGGCCATGTTGAAAGACGCCATGATGAACGATTCGTTCTCAATGCCACCAAATAAAGTTCTTCACCTTACGTGGCGTCAATCTGGGTCGTGCACTATTCACCGTGATTTTTTTTTGTTATATGTGGTCCCTTTTCTATGGCTTCCCTTGAGTCTCTTTAAAAATTACGCGAGTTCGCTTCATTTCAGCAGCGGTTCACACAGAGGCAAACACGGTCCATAAAAAACTTCATCACGACTATGCAGCGTTGAAATTTTTAATGTTGAATTTTTCCAGCTGGAAGTAAACGGACCATTTAAGTCCGACCGATCTTTAATCAAGATTTTCCCAAAGGCACGAAGCGTTATCGGTGTGATTGAAGCGATCTTGCGATCGTTTTCGAAAGACGTCTACTTTTGGCCTGTATTGACAAATCTCATAATTTTCTCGCTTTAATTATCTAGGGACAGTCGCCTTTCACATGCGCTGTGTACGGCTCTGTCGAGCTAACATTACCAAAGTTACCTGATTCTAAACCTGTCCGTGAAACGGAATTATCCTAAACTCTTTCCTTAACCTATTGCAGCAACAACAATGACTCAATAGGCTTCCATTCGAGTTTGAAAATGTTGAAAAGCGCTTACCGTGGGCTCAAGTCTCTCAGCTACGCTGCTGAAGCTTGTAAACAGAATTGCTGCCTGCTTTCTCTAAAATTGTTTAAGAAAAAAAAACATAAAGGATTAACTTTTTCTTTCTGTGGGGTCAACTTGAGGCAAACTTGAGGAACAACTAACTTGATTTTGGATGGCCTGATTAAAGTGCAAGATTAGAAACGCCCTTGAAAACTGCCAACAAATTTCAATTATAGCGTACGATGTAACAGCGTATGATAGATCTGTCCATTTGTCTGTCCATTTGTACAGGGTGAATATATAGAAGCTCAGGCTTTTGAGCGAAGCCATGAACACTAATAAAAGTGGAACGGCGAAAACATCATTCAAATGCTTAGTGTACGCATCCATGTCTGCGTAGAGTCCACGTAGAACACGCAGCCTTCGTTGCACATTGAAAATATTCTTTTTTAACGATTCTTGTAACGTTTGTTCGATCAGTTGATGAAGTAATTGCAGGCGTTTATTAACGACATAAACTAAGCCGTAATATTGTATTAAAGATGTTTGTGTTATAACGTTCGGCAACGTATAGGAGGTACTGATGGTTAGAATGCCAAGTAAAGACGAACGACGTTGAATACAACCCACGATTACAACGGAAAGGAAAAACGCAAAATTCAATGATAAATGATTTCGAAGAAATTTTCGTAAATCTTTGTAATGCATGCGAATTTTGAAATGCTTTAGTAGTTTGCTGTCAAAATCCAGAATGAATGTAAGAGAAAATGTAAAAGTTTTCCGACCGAAAAACGAGGCCAACATGATTAACAAAACGTGTAAAAGATAAAACGCAAATTCACTTAAGTAAAACGGCAACTCCTGAGTAGGTAAATACGCACTCAAGAAGAAGTATTCATTGTAAGATCCATGGGCTACGGCGATGTATGCGATTAGACCCCCAACTATTTGCAAACATTTTCGACAAAAAGTGCAATAATTTGATTGATTATACGGATTTTGTAAAGCAACCGGAGCACAAATTAATATTTCAGAAATAATTAGCAACGGCCTTAGGGCTTTAGAAAATTGCATTTCCAATGATTTCATTCGATTTTGATTTGATTCGTTACTAAATTCTGTTATTTTATTAATTGCTCTGCAGACGAGCATTTTTTTAGTCCTTTTACGTTGAAGCATATTGAAAAACTAAATGTTCTTGCAAAACAAAAAAAATACTCTCGAAGTTGTTTTATTTGCTTTTCCATTAAACGCTACACGTTGGTCGATATGTTCATGCCGCTAACAAATACGCGATAATTCGCTTACAAAAACATCTTCCGGTTAAGATAAATTGCGAAGAGATCTTATGCAAGCAAACCTGTTAAACTTGAAAGGAAGAAAGAGAGAGAAAGGGAGAGACAAAGAGAGCCTGATCATAGTACTGAAAGTAGAATCAATTAATACGATATGTACAAGACGACCGTTTCCCACATGTGTACTTTTTTGCGCTACATACTCTCCCTCTCTCTCTCTCCCTCTCTCTCTCTGTCCCTCTCTCTCCCTCTCTCTCTCTCTCTCTCTCTCTCTCTCTCTGTTTGCTTGTTTGTGCTGCTTGCCTAAAGCAGATGGAAGCAAGTAGTGTACGCAGCTTGTGGCTAAACATGGAACTGATTTGCTCCTGCATGCCTTGGCTTAGACCGACATTCATCGATCTCCTCAGGGCAAGATCAGTGCCGGAAGAGTAAATAGTTTCTTCTTTTTCGAACAGACATCCTCCCGATATTTCCAACTCCCCTTAAAACTTTTGGTTGTACTCGTTTCTCAGCTTCATAATAACATCAAAATTTTTTTGTGGTGTTCCATAGTTCCATAGCTTTTATTGGTTGGCATTGAAGTAGCTCATCATGCACTACATGCAGCGACATTCTCGTTTACAGCTAGGATATAATAGGTGTAAAAATCTACTTACGTCGTTTCCCAACAGACGGTTTTAGTGGCATACGAAACAGACGTAAGCGTCATGCAATAAGATGAAAATAGTGTCTTCGCGGTATTAGTCAATTCGCTCCCATGTCGTAAAGTTGTTCCCGATGTAAAATTTCGTCATTTTCGGGCCGCTTCATATGAAGTAACTTGCAGTTGAGGCTCATCGAATGCTTCGATTACTTATGGTTTCTATGCGTCAAATGAGGTGATTTTGACAATAAGGACCTGCATCGCCAATTTTCAAAGACGTATAATTGGAGCCAGTACTTTTTGAAGACTCTAGTCAAATGCAAGAACAATTGGCAAGACGATTGAGAATGAGTCAAGCAAGCCTTTCGAAGTGCGAAGCGAAGGGAATGATCCAGAAACAAGGAAATTATTATCTATAGAGCTTGCAACTTGTGTTTCCTTGCTTATGAAGAGCTTCTTCAAAAGCCAAGACGGAACAGATCTCTACCTGAAATTGTGACTGGGGGCGAAAAGTGGATTCATTACGATAATGCGAAGCGAGGCCATGCTTCTACGTCGATGGACACACCGCATATTTGCAGTTCATAGGTCTTCTTCTGTACTTTGGATCAACTCAGAGGCGCGTATTATGAGCTGATAAAACCGTCTGAAGTCAGCATCGACAAACTCTCGCCAAAGCAATCAATGAAAAAAGATAAGCAACCGCTCTTCATCGAAAGATATGATAAAGCGGTGCGCGGCATGACAGTGCGCGAATGTATTTCACTTCGCAAACTAGGTTGAAACGTGGTTGCAAACGTTGAATTAGGACGTCTTACCTTATCTACCGAATTCTTCAGACATTGCTCTCTCTCTCTCTCTGACTATCACTTGCTTGTGTTGTCAATGGCACACGATCTGGCTGACCACCACTTTTGTTCTTATGAAAATCAAAACTGGGATCGTTACGTGAATCGTCTCAGAAAATGAAGGGAGCAGGAAGGGAGAAAGTAGTGGCCAACGATGGACAATATTTTGAGTAATAAATGCATAGCAGTTTTTCTATTTGAAAGTTGAAAAAAGCGACAAAAGTAATTTTTTATATTAGTATCGCTTCTCCTATTTGAGGCGCTGCTGAGGTGCTGCTGAGGTGGGTGCTCTTATAAAGCACGCACAAAGAAGGTGAGAAATTATGTGTTCGACCTAAGCCGAACATAATTGCAATAAACAAGTGATTGAAAATCTAGACAATGTGTTAGCTAAACCATAATTTCGATACTTGCTCTGGCGTGTTTCATTTGTGTACAAAACTTGTAATTAATTCGAATAAATTGCAATTAATTAATTTTGTAAAGCATGTTTCACCAAATGCAAACATCCACACTTTTCAACTTTGGTAGCTTTCTTTCAACACTAATAGCTGTCAGACACGATTTCATTTTGGTTTAAAAACTTATTTAAACGATTGTCGAAAAAAAAACTTCATATCTATCAGCGATGATTACATTTGAAAAACGTAGTAACAACAGGTGAACTTAAGGTAATATTGCTGCTTATTTCCGAAGCTCTATCAAATTCTAACGTAGAACGCACTTGAATTCCTTTTACAAGAAATAAAATTTATGCGCTCTACTCGCGCTACAATTTTGATCATTTTCCATATTTTTGTCCACATTTATGCAATGGACGGCATGGAAGTTTGGCTTTCAGATAAGGATGTGAAGAGCATTTGCAAAGCATTTATATGTACAATAAATGCGTACACAACATTTGCATTAACTATGTTTTTTCATGAGAATTTTTTTAACAAAAACCAGTACACAGCATAAGCATCAGGAATATTTTCGATTGCATGAAACTGCGATTTAAATATTTGCAGAAATTAAAAGCAATCGCATAACGTAGTAGGGGCTTGCATGTATTTCGATCATTTTTTCACTTGAAAAAAGCATTTATTTTATATATAAAAATTGGTATAATATATGTTAACCAAAATATATTTCATCATCTTCTGGCAACATGACGATATGGCGATATGGCGATATTGGCTTGACAGCGATCCAATCGTTGACTTATTTCCGCATTTCTTTAGCATTTCGAAACCGTATGCGAGCCTAGCCATGCTGCATCGGTTTAAACAAGTGGAAATCGGCTGCTGTCTGTCTGCTGAGTATGCTGCATGCGGCAGAAATTCCCATTCAAGCTGCAACAGTGTATGCTTGACAACTCTTGCAACGTGTGGCCGAACGTTGTCATCCAAGAGCTTTGGCTTTGTGTCTGTTAACCGCTATTGCTGGCCTTTCCTGCAACAAGGCATCGTTGTATTTGTTCCATTGAAATCGGTAGACATCTGCAGTAACAGTTTCATTCGGTTTGAGCAGCTCGTAATTCACTCTACCTTCCTGTCTCCACCGTATGCATAGCACAAGTTTGTGGCCATTGATATCCCGTCTTGGTGCCAAGATGGATGGCTCTCCTGGACTAACCTATGACATTTTGTTCTTGGGATTGTCCTAGCCGGCCCATTTTTCATCGCCAGTCACCACAATACGTAACAGAAAACTTTCGTTTTTTTGCCTGGCTATCAATTAAACCGCGATGCTAAACCACTCGAAACAGCATTTTCACTTAACATGCGTAGGGTAGTCATTTTCCACCCTTTTGGATCAAAATACATGCAATGTATATATGGTTTTAGAGGAAACCCCTGAACTGTCCAATTACTCCACTTACTGCATGTACGCGTTTGCTATCCACGAAGAGGATTTTTATGGAAATTTTTCACTAATAAATTGCTTAAAAATATTCGGAGTTTATTTATTTTCGGAGTTATTCGGAGTTTATTTATTTTCGGAGTTATTCGGAATTTATTTTCTATCATTCGTCAGGCAAGACTTGGGCAGACTGTGGTCTTAACGGTGCTTTCATGTAATCAAATGACGAAAGACTAAAATAATGAAATAATTTTACAAAACGCGAAATTGCGAGAAAAAGAGTCTCTAAGAATCTTGTTCATGGGACATGAATCCAGCACCCTAGTGAAGCAATGGATATTGCGAGAGGCCCCCTACTTCCTATTGTAAGGAAGGATTTACATGCTCATGCTTCCAAAGTGCAATCGACTGAAGATGTCTGTGTGTGTTTTACATCTGCACCTGGTATGAAATCTTAATCAGACGGGTTGCCTACAACCATTGGCAATCGAGAGGTAGTTGATTGACGACCGCTCAGGGAGAGAGACAATCCCCATTGAAGGGGGCAATCAATCGACTGAAGAGTGAAACTTTTCTGATCACGCATAGTGATTAGACCTCGCGTAACGTCTTAAGCAGATGCTAATTTTTCGAATAAAATCATGCAGAGCCATTTACCCGATAGGCTATTCCGTATAGTTTTTGCGAATCAACCTAACGCTTATAATTTTGAATTGTAAATCTATGGTTTCTAGCAAAATGACTTCTTGCTTGGATTTCAGGTAACCCTACGCCGGATGGTAATATGCTAATGCACTCCTCCTTTGTCGTATTTTTTGAACGAATTGCGAAATTCCAACCCCATTGATAGTATATTTTCAGTGTAGATAAAGTGATTGGTTAGCATTTCCGCATGCCGCCGACAATTACTTTTTCCGCAAATATTTTCCACTCTTTGTCAAGAAGTTTTCTGCTGTTATAATCTATTGCTATCTGCAATTAAATAAATTAAGTAAAAAGGTTCAATTCTGGTGAGAGGCGTTACCAATTACCGGCTTCAACTAAAAGAAAGTGAATTACTGACTGAAAGGTGATAGGAAAGTCCTCAACAAAGCACAAAAAAGATTGAAAATTAATTGAGGAAAAGTTCCGTAGTCCGTTGTAGGTTTTATTTACACCGGAAGGTTATTCGCTACATGAATTTGGAAGTGGGCAACGCCTACCAGCTTGATATAACCGTAAGTGCACATTGTCGGTAATTATCGTACATAGATGCATTATTATTAGAGCCCTCTTCGAAGAAGACGCATGAGTCTATTATTTTAAGGCTATTGGGAAAAAAGTTGAGATTATCGTCACGATTATTTCATCAGATATCCAGAACCGACGGATGACGTAATTATTCAATTAAGCGGAATAAATAGAAGAAGATTATTACACATACTGTTTCGAATGTGATTCCTAATATTTTTCCCGATAATAATGTATTTTTACTTTTCCGCATCAAAGCTTTTAAAATCGTTCGCTATTTACATTTATTGAATTAATTTGTTTAAAATAAATATATACACAAAAAATTGCTAATATTTGCACTACAATTACCTAAATAAAAAAGTAATATTTATATAATATATATATAATATGTATACATATATATGTGTTTGTGTGCAGCAGGTTACAGAATTAATTTATTTAAGCAAAAAACTACTACTACACTCAACCTTCATATTTATATTATATATTGATAATGTACATAATACATATAATATAGTATATATATATATATATATATATATATATATATGTGCATGTGGGATTGTGTGCACGCTACATATTATTGTACTTAAATATTTACCTTATTTGATGGCCATTTTCATACCCCACAGCATTTGTGGTACAAGGATGTATTAAGTTTGTGCGGATGTATGCAACGCCGAGAAGTCTTTTTATTATACCGGTCAGAATCACTTGTGTAAGTTTGCCTGTCCGTCTTCTGTCTGTCTTGTTCCCCTCTGTTCAATCTTAAAGTCGTAATTTATGAGATAAATTTGATATTTGAATTTGCTCCACTGACATGTCTTGGCCCAAGGTTCGCCGCTATTGAAAATGATTCGGATCGGACCGCCTTTTCGAGCATTTTTCATAAAACACATTATTTTAAAAACAGTTTAAAAGCCGTTATATGAATAACTGCATTAAACGAAGTGATGTAGGGTGTTTAATAAAAGGCCGTTGCCCACTTTTGGCTTTTGCTTCTTTTTCCAAGTTTTACTCCTGCTCGAACAGTGGATTTCATCAAAGCACAGCTCACTTAAAATACTAATTCTTCTTTGTTCCTTTGTTTGTTTAACTTTGAAAACATTCCCTTTGGTGAAAGTTCTTGAAAGGAGAAGCAAATCATTTTGTAAACAATTTATATGTTATGTTATTCAACTAGCATTATATGTTATGTTATTCAACTTTCTAGAATTCTTGGTTTCCAGTTGAAGCATCCGCACAAGTTACACAAAAGTGCGATAACCGATTTTTGTTTAAAGTAATGCTTTACTAGACCGCCGCAAGCCGGCACCTGACTGCATCACATCGTACTACGCCAATGTCAGGTGATCGTTGAGTGAACGAAAGGTTAATTCAATTTATTTATTAATTATAAGTTTTTGGAATAAATAACAGCGTCTCTGACTTTAACGACAGAGTTTCTTGCCACTCCTCGTGATCTTGCACTAAAGTGACATTTATTTTTCTTTTCAACAAAACAGTAGCACAAACAGTAGCACATTTCCGAGCACCACAGTAGAAGCAATGTTTCTACTTTCCTCACAAACTCGGAACTCGGAGCTCGTAATCTGAAATACAAAAACAATTTGCTTTCGCTTTTAAATCGACTGATAAATCATTTATAATAAAAATAAAGTCAATTTCTTTAACTAACATTTTATGTGAAAACTAATGATAAGAGGATTTAGGGCAGACGACTTAATTTGGTGGAGTGCCACCTTAGCCTACTCCACTCTTAGATATTAAGCATGAAAGAAATTTCTTTTGTGAAAGCCCTCATGATTTTATAGAGGAATTTACCAAAAAGTCATTATGAGATTAAGACAGACAATCTGCCAAAGGGTTGCTTAAATAATATGAACACTTGTCTGCCTGTGCTTGTATATATTTATATGCAAACATATACTTATATATATATATATATATATATATATATATATATGTATATATTTATAGATTTGCTTTTTATTTATTTCGCCTGAAGTGCTCAGTAAGCGAGACATTTACTTTTATTTGCCCACATGAAATACTTTATTCTATATGCGCTTAATGGGTGTGGGTGTGTGTGTTCATATGTTTTTTATATATATATATATATATATATATTTTGAAGGAAATAAAAAATAATACAAACAAATATATAGAACAAAATAACATATAAATCCATATGTGCTAAAGTATGTGCGGTTTCATCAGTGCATGAGTATATGGTTTCTTCTTTCTGCTGTAACAGTTACTTGAATGCAACCAAAACACATCATATAAGAGCACATTTTTTACAATTTTTTCATATTTCTGTTTTCATATCTTTCTTTCTATTCATTGCATTGACAGAAAGCAGCAACAAAAGAAATACAAAAATGTTTAAAAAAAAAAAAAAAAAAATAAAACAAAATAAATAAAAATAAACAGACGAAAAAACATTTTCTTTGCCACAAGGCTTTAAGGATTTCAACTTATCTAATGTATACTGGCTGCCGTGTTGTTTAGCAACTCAATGACAGATAAGCTTATGCTTTTGGTATATGTGTATGCATACGTGTGTGTTTGCGCGCTGTTGTGTTTGTTTATTCGCAGCAATAGCAACGAACACATGCGTCTATATGTCCGTCCGTCTGTCTCTCTGTCTGTCTGTCTATCTGTCTGTCTGTCTTTATAATGGGCGTTCTTGCGTTTTAATACAAATATTTTGCAGAACATTTCATAAATGTACATAATGATGGAAACACATATGCATACATATTTATATACATAGATATGTGAACTTAAAAACATACACATCACTATATTCTATTGTGGAAGTGCGATTTCTATTATGTTTGGTTTAGTTTAAAATGCGGTTATTGTAGTCACTTGGAATGAGTACTGCAAGGAAGTGTGCAAGTAGACAAACACACACACACACACATACACACATACACATATATACATGGATATATATGTATACTTATATAGCTTTAACGATTGAGAAATAACTGCGAGGAGTTTATGCTGATAACACACATGGAAGTCTTTAAATATGTGCCAGATAAACTCCGGATATATTCACGTACACACACAAAAAAAACAGCAAACCCAAGTCGTATACCTCTCGTAAACCACCTTTCTATCTACTACTGCTTACTACTTACGGTGTAGTTATCTATGCTTACTTGTATTTGTTTGCATTTGGCAGTGATTTACCAAACAAAATAAATCTTTTTTTTTTTTACTGCTTATGTTTATATTTTTTAGACTTGACCGCAATATCATTTTTTGTTTTTTTATTTGTCTATTTTTTTTTTTTTTTTTTTTTTGCTTTTTTGTTTTTCAGTTGAGTATAATAAAAAAGTTTGTTATTTAAGTTATTTAAAGCATGAAACTAAACGAGAGAGGGAAAGAAACTGAAATTGGTTTGAAAAGTAATATTTTTGTTGATTTTTATGAATTTTTCATATATCGAAATAAACTTTCACGAAATATTCGTTTATATATGTATGGATTTGTGATGTCTGACTTCGTGGGCTGTGCATGTTAAAAAAAAGATAAGAAATTATTTTAATGTCTTTTGAAGAGCTTTCCGTATAGATTTCATTTAAAATTAACTGAATTGTTTTGCAACATATGATAAAATGAAAATTAGAAACACAACACCACAAGGATGAACATAACCAAGGCGTAGTTTCAAGTGGCGCAATAATCGAAATGCTTCCTAAGGAGGGATTTCTTGCAAACATTGTGTAGGAATGCTTTTACAGAAAACACATTGGTGAGCGTTAGTAAGAAGTTTCCGTCTACTGCTCTTTTACGTCAGTACGTACTTTGTACTGTGTACTCTATGTAAGAAAAGAAAGAGGGAGAGAGGAAGAAAGAGAGAAAGGGAGAGACAGAAAGTGAGAGAGAAACAGAGAAGTAGAGAGACAGATAGATAGACTGGACGGAGAAGGTTTGGACAGATATCGCTCAAAATTTAGACTAGTTTGAGAGGAGAGAGAGAGGAAAGAGAACGTACTCGAATAGCGTCCGTCTTTGGGCCAAAGCATGTCAGTGAAAATATCCCAAAAATTGCGTCCTGTAAATTGAACACAAGAGAACAAGACAGACAGACGGACAGACGGACAGACGAACAAACAAGCTTAGATCGATTCAGAACTGATTCTGAAGGTAATTCTGAATCGATCGGTATAATAACAAGTTATTCCTTCTCAAGTCCCTTTGAGCGGTGGATACGTCCGCAAGAACCTAGTAAATCGCTCTATCATAACTGGTGTAGAATATGAGAAGTGAAAGCATTACAGTCGAACAAGGCCGCCAATTAAATACGCTACACCGGTCTGCATAACATAATCCTTCATTTATTTTCATAGGAAACACTTATATGCAAGCCGGTTGAAAATGTGGACTACATTTTATTTATATACTTGTCATGGTTTTATCAAACCATATAAAGGTTCACTTTTCATGGGAATCCTTATATGGGATGGGGTAGATCTGCATGAATCAAATTTACTACAGTTTATTTTTATGACAAACTACAATGATGAACCAACTCTCACTAGGTAATATTAAAAGTGAAAGGGCCTTGCCCTGATCGGCCCATCCAAACCAAATGTTTGACTTCACATTATTGACCTGAAAAAGTATTACTTAGTGATTTTTGTTAAGTAACTTTGCTTTCCAATTTTCAAAGCAATCGAACCGTAACCGAAACCGAAATTAAAACAAAAACCGAAAGTGCAGCCGAAACTGCAAGTGAAGTGAAAATATAGTTCTTTCGTAAGAGCTTTGGTTTTATTAAATTTGAAATACGTCGCTTCACGGCTTGGACCTCCTCTCTTCCATGCAAGAGATCTCATTATAATTAAGCCTTTATGCGGCAACAACTTGCTGTGACACGAGAAAAGTAAGTGACATAATGTATTAAGCGAAGGAGTGAAAGGTATTTAATGTTCCCACTTGCCTGAGTATAGTGCTTTTTTACTTACTCTTCACTATATTCTTAAATAAGATAAAGTTTTTTCTTTTGTTTTTTCACGAGATTATAAATTTTACTGATAACAAGACCTTTCACATGAAATGGACAACTTTTGTTGTAGATGAAATTTTTAATTTGGACTATAGGCAATCGCTCAATGTTACTATAAGGACTCACCGCGCTCGTAGCAGTAGTGGCAGAAGGTACTAGCAAAACTGTCCTTGTTATTCATTCATTTCGTTGCTTCATTTGCTTTGCGGAAAGGGCGTATAATTATTGTCGCCTTTTTCTTTTAATTAAGTCCAATGTAACGGATTTCAAAAAATTGAAAAACAGCCTCCCGTCTCCCCTTTCTTCCCACCTCATTTCATCATGGTCAGCTTACCATCAACTTGGCAACGAGATTCACTTGAAGCGAGTAGAGTTTAAACGAAATGGCTACCAATCCTTACTGTTTTCAAATTGAAAATTTTCAGACATATATGAATGAATGTATGTATGTATGTATGCTTGGATATACGGTGCAGAGTTTATCGCTTGAAAATAGATAGCCTTAGTATTGAATTTTTACTTCATTTATATGAAAACCACCACTAAAGTTTAAGCATATGCAATAAACATCTCCGCCATGATTACCTTTACCGTTTACTTACCTCTTCTTGTTCTTGTTCTTGTTCTTGTTCAAAAGGCCTTAAGGGCAAATTAACCCTATTGTATGCGAAAGCGTTAAAAACGACAAATATTAAGGATACGAGAGTAGAGCGACTATTATTCATACAAGTGGCATAATATCGTACAGTTTTGCATATGGAAACAAATATAAGTGCAAATCTTTGCACCCGTAACTGAAACTGCTCGAGGGCGTACAATTATTGTATACCAGCAGTCGCCAAGTGCAACAAATGCAATTAAGTTTCTATCGGAGGAAACAAACAAGAAAAAGTAGGGCGTTGCGTATAAAATAAGCTTCAAAAGGGCTGATAAGTGGCACTGTGTGATGGTCTACGGTGATGGCGACGCGACGGTGACGATGGCAATGGTGGTGGGTGTTTATGTTATTGTTGTAAAATCATTATACATTTAATTTATGGCAATAAGCACAAGCAACGAACAAAAGAAACAAACAACAAACATCCCCCTGAGGTAGCTGAGGAATGGATTTTCTATTTTTCGTATACGATGGGGCGTTTGCTACTGAAAACTGATTTTTTTAGGCATCATTTGTATCTAATTAAAATTTTTAATTGAATTTTATATCAAGTTAACGAATTTGAAATTTAAAAAAAAATTCGTGCAAATTATGTAAAATTTTATGCATTTTTGGCTTTTTTTTGTTTTGTTTTCATATTTCACATTCTTTTATTTATCTACGTATTTTTTTTTTAAATTTCAAAT
>KK502602.1:434735-446375 GCA_000688735.1 Glossina austeni
TAGATCAAACATGTGGGATCTGCAAGTTAAACAGAAGAGTGCGTCGAGAGATATCAGACGGTATCAGACATCAGACCGACGAATGCACAGAAAGCTTACATAGTTTGAAAAGGTGCTTCAGAATCAATTTCTGCGAAAGGACAGGCCGATAGACGAACAGATAGGCTTAAGATCAAACAGGCTGCAGATAGATCTGCAAGTTGAACGCAAGAGTGCGTCGAGAGACATCAGGTGAACAGACCGACAAACGCATACCCAGATAGACAAGCTTACGTAGCTTGAGCAATTGCTTTAGAATCAATTTCTGTAAACGGACAGACCAATAAACGGACAGACAGACTGAAAATATGTCAAGCATTAGGGATCTGCAGGTTGAACGCCCGAGTGCGTCGAGAGGTTTTAGACGGACAGACCGACAAACGCACAGCAAGCTTACATAGTTTGAAAAGGTGCTTCAGAATCAATTTCTGCGAAAGGACAGGCCGATAGACGAACAGATAGGCTTAAGATCAAACAGGCTGCAGATAGATCTGCAAGTTGAACGCAAGAGTGCGTCGAGAGACATCAGGCGGACAGACCGACAAACGCACACCCAGTTAGACAAGCTTACGTAGCTTGAGCAAATGCCTCAGAATCAATTTCTGTAAACGGACAGACCAATAAACGGACAGACAGACTGAAAATATGTCAAGCATTAGGGATCTGCAGGTTGAACGCCCGAGTGCTTCCAGAGATATCAGGCGGGTAGATCGACACACGCACAGCAAACTTACATAGTTTGAGCAAGTGCTTCAGAATCAATTTCTGAATCGAGCTGTGTAATAAAATGCGAGCCTATTTCAAGTTCTCCTGGTTGCTGTATACGCTTAGCAAGAAGCCTAGTAAGTATACTTTGCACCATCAGTGGTGAAGAGTACAAAAAGTGGTTAATGTAATTGAATTTGCTACAAAATGGCAAACAAACTGTAGCACATAAGAACTTGTATTGGTATTGGTTTGTAATACAATTAAAACTAATGAGACAATTGAAGTCACTTTCAGTGTTTATTGAAAAAGTCACTTCGATTTCGTTGGGTTCACAGTATGACTGTGACTTTTCCAAAGAGAGATTCTGGGTATACATCTATGGGTATACAAATTTCCTTATATTTAGAAAAAGTAAAAAGGAGGCTTGAAGAGTATTTCAACATTGCCCTTTTATTTGGATAGTCATCAAGACTCTATAACTGCATCTTTTTTTTTTTTTTTTTTTTTTTTTTCTTTTGGATATAAAATCATATTTTAATAAAGAAACTGTCATCGACATACACCCTCGTTGAAGGTGGACAATATATTGGAAATTTTCGAACTGATTGATAATACAACACTTTAAATTTGTTTTCCACACAATTGCCGAAAGGAAATTTAACAAAAACGAAAGCAAAAAAAAAAATGCAAACTCTGCAGTGAATTTCAGTTTGTTTTTTTTTTATTTAAGTTTACCTCTTGGTTAAAACTTTTCCTATAACGTGAGGAACAATTATTAAAGGATTTTTTTTTGTTCGACTAAGCGAATAGCAAACAAGGTTTTTTTTTGTCCAGGCACACACACATATACATGTATAGTGTATAGTTTTGTGCATTTATGCTCAACTTTCCTCAACTTGTTATAACGTTTATTATTAATTTTTCATTTTTTTATCCTGCAGGGGTACCTGCCTTTTTTGTTCTCGCCATTATTTGAACGGAAAATGAAATTTAATATAATTTTTCTTTTTTTTTTTTGCTTCCTCTCTTTTTCATATGGTTTTGATCATTCGCTGGGATAAATTGAACGGCCATTGTGGTGCTCCAAATATTAAATAGGAAAAAATCAATCGTGAAATTTTAAATTCAAAAGTCTTCAATATGGATGCGGTGGCGGCCGGTGCAACATCGACAAGCAATCGTCGTAAAAGAAAACGTAAAAATCAACGAGCTGTCAATGGTATGGTAGCAGATGTTGGCGGCTATAATAGCGGTGGCAGTAATCTGGGTTATGCAGTCGGCCCTTCACTGCCCGTCGGCAGCAGCAGCAAATGGAAAAACAGCATTTCATTGAAAGCACGCAGTTTAATGAATTTACATAACAACGAAGCAGGCAGAAGGGTGAGTAACATTTAAATCAAAAGTTCTACGTAAACCGAAAGCAATTATCTTTGATTTATTTAAATAAATTTTACTTAAATTTCTCACAGATTGCCACTCTCTTAAACAAACCATAATATACAATAAGATTATATTTCGCTTATACGTTCTTCTTATCCTTTATTCTATTTTGTCTATCATAGGGCGATAAGCGATTTTCTTTGTCTGCTTATTTACAAGCATTAATTAATATTCAATATCGATCGGATGATGAGGATGAGGATGAGGATGAGGATGAGGATGAGGATGAGGATGAGGATGATGATGAGGATTTTTTTTTTTTTCCTCTTCCTCGCACTAATAACCCCTTCTTCATGAATTGTTAATTTGAAACATTACGTTACTTCTTTGCTATGATCAGTTCTTGTTAAAAACAAGCACGCTTGTGTTTGGTTAAAGCTACAGCTTAGCACAGGAGGAAGATATTGTCATAATGACCGATGACTTGCGGGGAGAGAGACGTTTACGCTTAGAATTCCAATTTGCATTTTGCTTTGTTTTAAAATTTTTCGTCAAGATAAGGTAAGAGGAACATCCCCACCCAAGCAATTGCTTTACTATTAGAGGCCACAGTTCAAGGGTTACATGTGTGGACAGCAAACAAATTTTGCAGACTTATTTCGAACGACAGAAGAAACTTCTCTTATTGTGGAATTTTGTTCACTGTCTGTACCAACTATTGGAAAGTCAACTTGCATTAATATGTTCTTTGCTCTTCAGCAGTCACGCTAGCGATATTTGCATCAATGTCGAGTGCCATCAATACATCTGGAATATCCATTATGGTTAGGAATGCTTCAAATCTTTCGGAAACCACTTATTCGTTTTTAAATTGCTGTATAAAACGTCTTTTTAAATAATTTTTTTTATAAGAAAAAATTGCAGTAATGCACTGTTCATGGAAATGAATGCACTAGGAATGAAGCTCTGGTAGCAAGTGCTACAAAAGTACTGAGGCATATACCGAAGTCAATGGAGCGCCTACTGGTTTTTAAATTGATCAAATTTTGATGTGAAAAAACGCATCTATTTATAATCTCGATTCCAGTCAACCGATGTGAGCCGAAGTTCTGCCGAGATCATGTTTATGACCTCAAATACTTGTCTTGTGATTGTTTTCAGGTTGTCACTAGCACTACACAATCGTTTTATCGGTACTACAAAATACAAAGACGTGGACGCATCTCAGAAAAAATATTCGAAAGCTCTTTTTAAACTTCCTTTCGAACTTACTTTTCTTGTCCCTTTTTGTAGGAGCTCGCGCCTACAGAGTTTTCTTAGGTTCAAATCCCAAGAGTTTAATTTGTCGCAGTCGATGAAGACGAAATGCTTACCGATTAGGCAAACGCTCACTGGCCTGCTTCTCCCATCCCGCTATGTCTCCCTAATTTTCTCTGGCAATCAACGGGTTACCCGAATGAGGGAAGACATCCCCTGAGTGGTTGAGCGGCCATCTTAAAGGAAAAAGAAAAATCGAAAAATTTATTCGTTCAAATATTTAACTCTGCTGTGAAAATAAGTGTTACTCTAATGGTAACGACAGGAAAGCTGAGTACTGCATAGGGAGCTGAATGCTCACATTGCAACATAATTTACGAATAATATCAATATATGAAGTACGGTAACAGGGACAAAGGCAAGCAACCGAAAGAACGTTGGCATCCAAATCCAGTTTGCCCGAAATTGTTGGAAGCCCTTCAGCGATTAGCTGATGAAGATCCCAAACAGGCACTTTGCTTACTTTTCGACGAGATTGGCGAGCAAATACTTACAAGATTAATCTACACCTTGAGTCCAGGTAGATCTTGGCAATACGGGTCGCGATCTGATGATGCCCAATATAAGTGGGCACGAAGGTCGCTGAAAGGAATACATTCGGAATTCAACGATTGTATGGGTACGAAAAACACGTTTAGCTTTATAAAGCAATACGGAAGCGATAACTTGTGTCCCGCAATGTGTCCAAACCAAAGCTGGTGCACCAGACATGAAAGATTGTGTACGATCCAAACTCTCGCATCTGGGCAAGGCTGGACCTATCTAACATCCCTAATTATTTAGGGCTCTCGTGGCTTTGGGGTAACAATAGCCACATCACAATACTCCCCGAAGAGGTGCATCCACCTCGCAAGCTTCCATCTCTCCCAACTCCCAAGTTTTTGTCTAACAAGTTGTTTTGCACTTGATTCGAGGTGATTAGTAGCAAATTGTGATTTTGAAAAAGGTACAGCGAGGCTATCTGCTGTTCAATTAATTTTCCCACGAAATTTCGTTTAAAGGCACAAAATTTAAATTGGAAGAAGAACTTTAAGGAGAACACTTGCTTTCTATGCATAATGCTGAGGTTAAGTACAAACTTTAGTTAGTTAACAATGCAGTAAGCGACGAAAACAAGTTAAACATCTGCTACAATGCAGTGAACAACTGAGCTGAAAAATTTTAGATCAACGTAAGTGTTCCACTAAACTTCACTAAACACCGGGTCTTGTGTCTGTGCTTTTTGCACTTACACTTCAGGCTGATTTCCTAAATTGTAAGTGCTGTTGCAAGAGCGTCATTAATAGTGGTAATAAACAAAAAAACTCTATAAGCTCGAGGAAAAGTCCACAAGTTTAAGCAAATTCCTTCTCAATATAACTCACATATAGAAATTTAAAAAAGAAAAAAAACTTTCAAATATCGATTTTCAACTAAAATAATCCTTCAGGTGTGAGAGTATTCTTCACTTTCCTCCCATGCGAGTTTAGTTTTCTCATATGCTCTATAGCAACAACATCGATAGTGACTATCAAACATAGGCTGTCTGTTGCAAAAATTTATTTCATGTTGTGCTTTTTCTTCTTCTTTATTGAAAAAAAAAAAAAAAAAAAATTAAAAAAATTTGAGATGAAAACAAATCAGTAAGTTTTTAAAATTCTGTTTCCAAACTTCTGTATGAAAAACGTTTCGAATACTTAGTTATACGTAGCATGCATGTTCCACATGCATTTCGTACAATTTCAAGTTTATATTTTCCATCAGGAATTATTGAAGTAGACTCGTTCGAGGGTCAGTTTTTGATATCCACCAACTCAAACCAATTCATTGTAATTGGAATATATTTTGTTATATGTGTAAGTGTCAGTAGGTCAGATTGGCTTTCTCATTGGGGTGAGAATGCATTTTTAGTCTCGATGCTCAAGCTCCTCTTATTGCCTATAGGGAGCTCGTTGATGTAACCAAATTACAAACATTTTCTTCAAATATCAAATTTTAACTCCTTTACTCTACCAAAGCAGGGACAGAACTGAATTGATTCAAAATTGTCGGCTGGTCGACACCATTTCGAAATGACTGATGTGTACTCGACAGTATTACGAAAGAAAGCAAAAATTTCTTATAACAGTAGTCTTTCCGACTAGTATTAGTTTTAGTCTTTGAAGCCTTGGAAATGAGTATAAGAGTCTTGAATTTTGGGGATTAGCCTAACTCTTGAGTCCTCAATTCTTTAATTCGCTTAAGAGGAATTACGAAACATGTTCCTTTTGTCTATTAGTCGTCAACACAAGAGCGCCTTTGGCAAATGGCTCTACAGTATACAGAAGGGACTAAATCACTACTTTGTCGTGATTAAAGGCGAAAGTGCTTTCGATTCGTAGATGCTGGTAGATGCTGGTGTAGCAGATCGAATGGCAAATCTAATATACTTTCTTTTATACGTAGTGCATATAACATATATATAAAAATGGCAGAATAGCATTGACAATGCTGTCTTGTTCCTTCTTTTTTTTTGGACCTCAAAAAAAAAAAAAAAAAAATTGTTTTGTATGCACAGTAGTGTGGTAGTAAAAACTCATATGAATATTAATGAATAATGAAAATATTTGATGCATTCATTTATAGTGTGTTAGTAGAGCTTATTAAAGTGAAAGTGAGTTAGTTGAGCATTTATTGCCTGGCTGAACCAATCTAACCGAACATGAATTTATTGCAATTTTCATTTAGTCTTAATATTTTATCACAGGTGATGTATAAATTGAATTCGTTGGTTAGTTAGTAAACCGAAAGGTACTCAGGTCATTTTATTTCTTCTCGTTAGAAAAACACATCGTAGATCTTTCGAAAATGAAAATTTTAAAAAGACTTTTCACAATTTCCGATTTATCATATATACGTTAGTCTTGCATGATGCTTAAGAAATATTGAGCCTTAAGAATAATTGAAATACGTTCAGTTCGCTCCTATACTTGCACAAGTGATAGAAGCACGAAGTGAATGATTGAAAAAAAAAAAATGAGAATTTATAGAGGCCCAGTATTTTTTAGACAATTTAGTATACATGCACTTATCTATGAAATTTTCACATCTGCTTCTGTTGGTTATGTTTTCTCTTCTGCTCTGCTTTTTAAGTTCTGACAGCTAAACAATCAATTCTTAGTTCCTTCTGCATGAAATGCCTTTAAGAGTAAATAAATAACAATTTCAGTTACGTATTGCAGGCAACGTCAGAAAGACTTTTATATATATATATATATATATATATATATATATATGAAAGCCAAAGGACACTTGTTAAGTGCCAATACATTCTTTAGCGTGCACATACAAACACATGACGTAGTCATTACTGATGCATATTTTATGAAATGAAAATAAATTTTTGGCACAATAATCGTAAGCGACAAATATTTTAAAATGCCTTCATATACACATAAATATATTTATAAAAATTAAAATTATATTTATGTATGTGAAAATGAATTAAATGTTCAACTATTTAATGAACTTTATCTAAAAAGCCTTAAGGGAGAAAAGAAGCAAAAGGCGACTAAAAAAGATTAATCTTACAGATCTTATAGAAATCGAATTTAGTACAGTTCTAAAGGGCCCGTGACGTTGTTTCATCCAGAGCAAAGTCGACGTTGCGAAAGATGAGTCAGAAAGAGAATATTGTGTTAGACTAAAAAGTATCAAGCCTGAGAACTCGACATTCTCCAGTCATTTTTATTAGCTACCAACAGCAAGCCTTATCGCTAAGGAGAGGCTTAAAGCAACTTAAAGAAACTAATTCTGAATCCATTAGTACAAGAAAAAGCGGCTTTCGATTCGTTTTTGCCTGTTACATATGGGCTTGTAAACTTAATATGCCCTATACCCTATAGTTCGAAGTCTTTAAATATATTTAATAAACTAAGCGTGCGCAAGATTTGAATAAATTCTCTTATTGGGAACTTTGCGTCCTGTTATAGTCCGCGCTACTAGCAGTGATAACGTCATTACCAGTTCGTTCAAACGCACGCAACAGCTAAGAGGACTTGAAATATATCCACCTTCCTTTGAGTCATCGGTTTAGAATTATTTTTTGAATGTATTTAACCTTGTTTGTCCGACTGTCTGTCTATTGGATGCCCCTCCAATTTTTCTTCTATTCAACCTACAGGCCAAATTTTCGTAGACTGATATGTTTTGGCCCAAGGACTACTGTCGTTGTTTTGAAAAAGGTGTTATATGGAAAAAGTTTTCCAGTTGTGTTACAGGATATATTAAGTTTATGCAGACGGTTGTAACATCCAGATAAACTTGAGACAGACCCAACTTCATTTTTACCCATCGAAAACGAATCAATTGTCTGTCCATCTAATCTCTGTCCATGCATTCTTGCGTTGAACCAGCGGATCGTCATTTTTGAGATATTTTGATGAAACTTAATACACTGTCCTGCTGGATATAGTTCACTTTGCACTAGTTTTTCGGTTGTTCGGTACGAGACAAACCGAAAATGGGCAGATTGGTCAGATAGACCGACAAATAGTTGGTCGGTTAGATTGATTTAGCAAGCAAATCTGGGCCGATCGCTTTAATGAAACTTGAGTACATCTCAAGTCCTTCTGAGTGTTCCAGAGCACCAGTAAAAGCTTAATATAGCCTTGGACTACAATCCGGTTAAGATATACAAATCTTTGAAAGATAAGAACAAATTTATGTGTTGATGCAAGTTCTCCATAAACCTTCCTTGAGTTCATAACTCCTAAAGAAATTATCAAATGTGCCACTGCGGTCATTGTTGTGAAATGCTACGGACAGTTCCACAACGCATCTCTCCTTCAAATTTCGTGCTCGATTGGGTTCTTCTTGTCCAAGACATGGGCCCTTTTCTCTCACTGTGTGAAAAGCATTAATTTTGTTATCATAACTAAGTTCAAGCTTAAAAATTACCTGATGAGATAGATAATCAAAAGATTTGAGTTCAAAGCTCGAAAGTAACTCAAAGTCCCTGTTTGGCTAAATTAGGATTAATTTGTCATCGAATATAAGCAGAATTTATCGGAAAATTCAATACATGCCGAGTGAAATTGTTCGCTTGTTTAAATGTTATTTAGAAAAACAAAATTAAATAAGATTTTTCATAACCAAGTGAAGGCAAAAAAAAGTTAAGAGGATAAGTATAATCTCTTTAAAGTACCAAACAAGTTCCAGATTTACTTTACTTATAACCTTTAAGTAATTTAAACTCAGGCGACCAAAGTCATGATAACTTTTAACAAAAACTCCAACAAAAAAAAAAAAAAAAAAAGAATAATAAGTCAAAAGAGAGAGGAAGAGAGAGAGAGAGAGAGAGAGAGAAAGCGTACACAAAACACAAATTGGTGCAACATTTACTGATGCATCAAATAACATGACAACGACAACGAAATGAAATGAAAAGCTAAACAAAAAGAAGAAGAAGAAAAAAAAAGAAGAGGGAAAAACAAAACACAAAACACAAAACAAAAATGAACATAATTTCGGAAAAAAACAACCAAACAATATATTAGAAAAGGATAGGTTGTGCGAAGGAGAAGAGGACGAGCATCAGGATCAACAAAAATCTGAACTTTATAAACAAAAACAAGTTGTTGTTAAATAAAAGTTGATCAATCCTCTTGCATTCTTTTTTTTTTTGCATTTTGTTGTCTTCATTTCTTTCGTCTGTGTTTTGTAAGTTTTTATTACTGTGTTTTTGTAAGCTTTTTGTTGTTTTTGCTTAAATTTTCGACTTGATGCATATCTTGTGAAGACGGCAGTTAGAGTAATTGCTCGAATGTAACGCTTTGTTATTGTAAGTCAACAGCCGTAGCAGGACCAATAATGGCAACAACGACAATAATATCAACAGCAGCAGTTTGCTCTTATTGCCGTTATTGTTGTTATTGTTGTTGTTGTTGACATATAGAAATTGAAAGAGCGTGCTGTCGAATAGCAATAGTCGCAGCAGCATCACGAGTATTGATAACGCTGCACCAGACAGAGACGATTGTTTTGATGCCAAACGGAAGTTTATTTATAAATATGTGTGTGTTTACTTTAAACTGGTTATGGGCCGGCCAAAAAAGAAATATTTCACATTTATCATGCGGCTGTTCGTCAACGATATTTTGTTTGTTTTTCATAAATTCCGAAAAATTGTTAAAAGGAGGAGAAAATATTAAAAAAAAAAAACAACAAAAACAACAAAAACAACAAAAATAAAAAAAGTAATTTTTTTTTTTGGCGACAGTTTATCGTTGAAAAAAACTCTTGGCCTTATAACTCGACATAAGCGAACTGATGTTTCTATGCCAGTTGCCAGAGGTATAGAGCACCAAACCAGCCATTCAACTAACGAAACGAAATAACTTTTAGTCAACATAACGATTGCGGTAACAATTTTGTCGTCTACGGTTCAGCTAATGCTTATGTCCCAAGGGTCAGAAAAGCAAAAGGTCGCAATAAACTAGTAATCAAATATCATATAGTTACGAGTTCAAACCGACTTGTTTTTGCACCCTCATTAAGTGTAACCAAAAAAGGCCAATACTGTTACAAGTCATTTCATCATTCAAAGATAAACATCACACATCACATCATGTAATCAAAAAAGTCAAGCGCCCTTTTTATCTGCGACATTTTAATAATCGTTTCTTAGACATAGATGGCGGCACACTATTTTTCCAATAGCTTAAAATGGTTTCTCGCGGCACTCGATCGCACATAAAGTGAGAAAAGGCCTACTTGAAGTCGCTACGGACAACTGGGCTCTAGAGGCCAAATCCCCATGAGTAGCTGAGTGGGTACGAATCGCTTCTACTAAATCAGTATTCGTGGGCTCGAATCTCAAGTGTCATAGAGTGCGCTTTGGCTCAGTCGATGAAGGCACAACACTTCCCGATTAGACACACATCCTCCAGAACCCGGCCACCATCTCCCTATCTCTTTCCTCATCTCTTTCTCATCGAAGTCTTACATTAATAGAGGACCATCTCTGAGTGATCGCCAGTGCTAAAAAAAAAATTGGAGACGATTTTGCTTCGCTTTAAATCAGTTATTCAGTTGCAGTTGTCTTCGAGCAAACACCGGCAAAGTTTGCAACCAATTGTCAGGTCGAACTACCAGATTGGCAGAACTAATGGCCAGTCCAAAGCAGAAAATTGCTTTAAGGGCTCCTATTATCCGCTGTACTAGTAATCAGAAGACTCTGCCCCTACTTTAGCAAACAACCTACTTCAAGTTACATACAAGAATTCATCAGGAAGATACGAATCGGTCTTAAGATGAACAACGTGCAGTAGATGAAACCAAGCTTTACTATGTATGTATGTGGATAACACACTCAGGCATCTCTGTACTTCATTTATTTTTAAAGCTGGAAATAGCACGATTGGGTTCAAAAACGAGAGTGAGTCCCCACAGAGAACCCCGTGAACTTGTGGCGGCATCTTACGAATTCTAAACAACAAAGTACCCTAAATGTATACTACAAGTTTTTCAGGCAGTTTTCGAAGTAATCGTCCTAAACGTGTCTTAGGGAATTTTTTGCTCTTTTGTAGTTGAAACTCCTAAACGCATGCTATGAGTTGATCGTATAGTCTTCTCTATATTTTACCAGTAGATCGCGTGGGAACTATTTAATAAATATTTATACTAAATACGGGATCGATATATGTTAAAAGCGACTTGCGAAAATTAATATAAAGGAATCAAGAATACTCGTTCCAAGGTGCGGCTATGCTGCTATGTTCCTTTTGGGAAAAAAACCTTTGCAACACTTTGAAAATGATTAAAATTGTAGAAAATATATGAAATTATGAATAAATAGGTTTCCGTCAGACTTGGGCGAGCGTACTTAGTTCGCGTCTCGGAGGGTTTAATTAAAACGCATATTTTCATTACCACTGCAAACATTGCAAATCCATAATAATAGTTTTTGGCAGCAGTTAAAAAACACGTTGAAATCATTCTGTGTGTTCTCTGTGGCTTATAAAAGAAAAGAAAAATGTACTGAAACCAAAAAATAAATAAAAAATTGTTTTTAAACTTTAATCAATTCATGCTAGTTTCACAGGGGAAAAATTTATGTCATTCCGTGTGTCTGTTTTAAGCCAGACTAGGGCAATAAAAAATCCTTTAGTCGTTTTTATAAACATTTTTTTTTTTTTTTTTTTTCATTCGGTTTATGTAAAAAAACCACAATTTTTT
>KK502602.1:446575-461659 GCA_000688735.1 Glossina austeni
CACACACACACACACACACACACACAAACGCACGCATACCAACATTTGTTTAACACTTAACTGATTTGCAAACCTATTAAGTGCATTATGTTCATGTTGCTGTTTCGGTTTTTCTCTTGCGTTTTTTGTTTGCTTTATTGTTTTTTTGCTTTTTATTATACATACGTATATATATATATATATATATTTTTTTTTTTTTTTGCTTTCATGCGGTTAATGTAATAAAACCACAATTGTTTACAAATAAACCGCATTACTCAATGTGTCAGTTGAGTTTGAAAAAAAAAAAGGAGCAGAGACTAGCGTTCACACTATTGTATATGCTGTTGCACGCCCTATTTTTGCTTAGCTTAGCTTATTAGATGTGTCATAGTATTCTAGGCGCTTACAATACCACCGACTCAACTCATGTGCAGGGGGGGAGGGGAATGCCGTCGTGGTCTTGTTTTGTTCTCATATTGATTTATGGCATCGATTTTGTTAGCTGTCGATCATAAAAGTGTTGATAAAAGCAATTAGCATAAGTTTTTATTGAATATTCATAAAGAGCGAAGCCATAAGGCACAAGCCATTAACTTGGCGATATCATTTATTGTCTATTCATACAAACATTCGATTTTATTGTGAATAATTGAAAAATTTTCAAGTCATTAATTATGATTTCATTTGCTTTGAATGATTTTGAAGCATTTTTCCCCGCCTAATGTTTTCTCTTCCTCTCAGTTATTACGTAAGTAATTGCCATCAATTTCAAGGTCTTCCCTAATGAGCTGAAAGCGTAAACTATTTTATTGATGGTCTATAATAAGATAGTGCAACGGGATACTGCAATAGGAAAACGGCCACCTGGAATTGCATATAAAATGTATAAATAAGACATAACCGGTCCATTCGGTGAATGGGGCGTCAATCCGCCGAAACATGTCGATCTAAAGAATTTCATCAAAAAATATCACAAAAATTGCGACCTATAGATTGAGCAGAAGAAAACAGGACGGACAGACGGACGGACAAGATTAGATTGAAGCAAAAAGTAATTTTGAGTCGATCGCCACAATAACAGATGGGTCTATCTTTAAGTCTTGGATATGTCCACACGAATCTAATATACCCCCCGCACCACAAGCGGTGTGGAGCGGTATAAAAGGATTAGTTCAAGAAAATAATTATTCAAAGTGTCGCCATGTCTTTCTATCTTTGTGAAAAAACGTAAATTTTGCACCGAAAATCCAACTCGCCCCTTAAGACCATATGCTACGTAAGTGTGTATTTTCTGGATATCATCTTAACTATGGTAGCACTGCTACGAACGCCAATACGCCATAAGTTAAAATGCGAGTTAAGCAGAAGTAGGAAAGTCTGTCGAATTCAGCCTTGATTTAACACACTCCAGCTCAGTATTGTTAAGATTTACTGAATGAGTTCCACACCCAAGCGCCATAATGCTATAAATGAAATTTATTAGACCTTCTTGCCTATTGAGTCCATTTTTCGCTTAATAATTGGCGTAATTGCATCAATGATCAGTTCATTGCATCAATGAACATTTCATAACACACTGCCCTTCGCACTACCCCTTAAATGGGTGCAAACCAAGACTATTCGGAGTTACTGTCCATTTGAAAAAATCGCTTCTTTGAAAAAAATGGCTTCTTGCCATTCCGATGCCGCACCATATCATATTCATATTTTCCACCTCACATATTTTAGCGACACTCTTCTTCTTCCTCTTCGAGAGAGAGAGAGAGAGAGAGCCCAGCAAAAATAATCATTTTTGTGTTTAGAGTTTTCTTAATGCGGAACTCGATTTATTCAAAGGCTGCGTAACCCCCAGGGTGGCGTTAAGTTAACATTTTCGCAAGGAAAAGTCAAAATTTCGACAGATGCTCACAGAAAAAGTAACGTGGCCTCTTCTAAAACCTAGTAACCTGCTGATAAGAAAAAGGCACACATAGGACACAAAATTATTAATTAAACAAGTAATCGCAATCAGTTCGTTTTATTGTCGCTAACCTTTCCAAGTGTCGCTTAGAATGTGTGTTAATTAGCCGAACTCAGTCTATTTAATAAATTACGCTGAGCAGTAATAAGGCGTGCGAAGCACATAAAAGTAAAAGTGAAATTGCGAATATTTCTCTGTGTAATTGTGGTACGACGTTCACTCCTCACTACAATCGCTGCAGAAGGATAGCTCGAGTTAGATTGACGTGACAGTCCCTCCATCGACACGATGAACCCCCGCCGGCACTTTTTTTTACAGCTTTGACCGTCTAGTGTGCGATAAACTCGCATCTGATTGATCCCCTTACTTGTCGTGATTCTCTTACAAATTTGATGATACTTTTGATCTCAACTCAAACAGTTGTTCGAGTCATTTAAAGACCTCGCTGTGAAGCAATTTGCTAACAAGTTAAAGTAAAGCTTCTAGGCAGATATATAGTTGGCCTGTAACTAGGCCAGCTTTAGACAGTTTCAACAAAGCTCTCCCTATAAGATATATCCAACCTTGTAGTATATCGAGGAAGTTTCTTCCTCTTACGATCACCTCGTTTAGATTAACCCTGTGAAGCTGACCGTACGTGGTAAGACTTCGTATTTTTCATGATTCTTTTAATAGGTGTGTGGACCTTCTTTGGGGCGAATTTTCTTCAACCATCATTCCTTTTTTAGGAACTTGAATGAGACTGGTGGTGGTGTTCCTAAGATCTTTTCAAGGTAAAGCGAGAGAAAGAGTTCGCTGATTCGCTTTGGGGCGAATTTTCTTCACCCATCATTCCTTTTTTAAAAACTTGAACGAGTCTGGCGGTGTTCCTAAGATCTTTTCAAGGTAAAGCGAGAGAAAGAGTTCGCTAATTCCCTCGAGAAATATTGCAGAAATCGAATCAATCGAATACTACAATAACCCGCTTATTTGCTCAAGAATACGCCGAGCAAGAAGAACGTAGCCACTAAGTATCTTACCTCAGCTTAGTAATCTGCGAGGGATAAGAAAAGACTACTAAAGTTCATTAAGCCATCGCTGAGATTATTATTTTTACCTGAAGAATATTACATCAGTCATTGCGGAAGCGCAATTCGGCAGAATTGTAATCTGCTACGGTAGTGAGACTCAGTTAAACTTAATTAATAAAACGAAGCAAACAAAAAAAGAGAAAAAAAATTAAAAACGTTATTATTCGGCAAAGTCGAATTTTAGATAGCCTACATTATCTCAAAACTTAATGAAAAACTAACTAATTTAAAAAAAGTGATTGTTCTTCAACTGTCGACGGCACAATACATAGAAAAGTAGGCTCTGCAGCCATAGAAAGGCTCACTTTTCGTTCGAGCTCGTATATGATGTAAGGGGATCGGAAAAATAGACCAACGCAGTCCAAGTTTAGATCAATAAATTCATATATCGAGTTTCCACTCTGGATTTATTGTTAGCAAAAATTAGATAATATTTTCTTACAAACCCTTATTTTACCAGGTATGTGTGTATGTACCGGAAAGAGCATGAAAATGATAAAAAAGATATCATTCGAAGTAATGCTTACCGTCAGCTATACATTCTTCCCACTTGCCTTTGTCCCATGCATTAATCGAATCATTTCTTTCACATCTTCTTACAAACCAAAGTAAGACCATAGGCGGATGAGTAAGCCGCATGGACTAGCTGCTCCAAGTTGAATGCTGCCAACGCGCCGCAAACCAATTTTGCCTATAGACCATTGGACGAAGGACATGTAAATAAATGCCCTTGTGTTGCCTTTTCCCATGTCTCAGGAAGCGGCTTCAATCCGTTAATTGTCGTTGGTACCGTTTCGTATAAACAGTTTCCCCGCACTCTTCTGGTTGCACAAAGCTTAGAATATCGTATTCCTGCCAAAGTGATTCAATCTCGCCTATGGTTCTCAAAACAGGTTCACGAGCCAGAAAAAAGCTTTCTATTGTGTTGCTCGGGTAAAGAAAAATTGCTGTCAGCGAATGCTCTTTAGTTGGCATAAAGCTCGACAGTTTTGTCGGTGAAAGAAGTATTATTGCCTAGCGGTAGGTGTTGGCACCACTGCTAACTGCCTATTGTTGCCGGATGAGATAACCGTAAAAAAACCCTAGCTTCAGTCATATATGGCGCGTGATGTCAAGACCACGTATAGCTAAATTCCGGTTTCATATTTACTTGCCTAGTACAGGCGAACAATTTTATGCGAAAGGCTTAACAAAATGAATCGATACACTTTTAATGATTTACACTATTTCAAAATGGGGCGTTGTATGGACAATAGAGTAAAAAAAAAATCTTGATTCAATCAGTTTTCAATAGGGTTCGCTCGGTCAAAACAATTTTATCGAAATAACTTCTGTACGTTGAATACAAAAATGCATTGCGGCATTAAGCGGAAATACAGACAATTATTACTATTCAGAATCACATTCTGAATCGGTTAGTATAATAGGGACGCTTTAATGGCAAATCATGGTGGATGGTGCATGCGTATGCAACCTTATTCCTAACAGTGCTGTAGAGTACAAAAATAGCCTGAATGCGTTGAGAAATATTCGATTATCTCTCAATGGGTACGAAGAGATACCTGCGAACAGTAGGGAGAGATTAAAAACATAAAATTTTAAAAGCGAATATATCGAAAAGATGTTAATCAAGTACTCCGTTATATGTCTGCACAGGTATCTTTCCGCAAAATGAAATAAAAATTACTTTACCTCGCTTATTATTAACAGAAAAAGCATATGGAGGAGGAAATAATGGCAACAGAAAAAGAAGAAAAAAACGAAAGAACGGAAAGAAGGCTCACAAGCAACTGTAGATACACGCGAAAGAATCTTGTGGCGACACGTATGTTCCAACAACATTAAATCTCCCATCGTACCGTTGCTTGGCAAGGTGGCTTATACCGCCTTACAGCTACAGCTACAGGAGAAGGCTATGCTTTTTTTTTTATTTCTTTATTTCTTTTCTTTTTTTCTTTGCGCCGTTAAGAACAACACACATATGTGAAGAAGAAAAAAACTAAAGTTTCGAGATTTTCTTAAACCTTATAGGAGATCATTGTTATCCCATAATAATTACAAGTCAAGAGCTAGTGTGTAAGGGGAGGGGACAGGGATCCCTTTTGCTTAGTAGCAGCTAAAGTATCAAAAGGTCACAAATTCTTTGATAGGTTTAATGTGTGTTTTCTAAAACTTTTAAAGAGGATTTGGAAAGAAAAGGAAAAACAACGAAATGAATGTAAAAACTAATCCGATACTTTGACATAAACAAATCCAAACGATTTGTCACGTTCTGTTGAATGCATCATGCGGTATTCACACACGAACGCATAAACGCATAAAACACTAATACATTCACAGGCATATCTATTCCGACATTCAACAAGAGCCATGAGTCAATATATAGCAAATATATCTCGATTGAAATGGAAATGAAAACGAAGAGGACCCCAATGGAAAAAGTTGAGTCGACTCGTTGCTATTCAACATCCATGAAATATGACAAAGAACCAGATCGTAAAGTTGCTATTGTTTAAGCACATACAAATTTACACACACGCACGCACACGCATACACAAGCACACTCATGCCTCGCACTGTGCATATACAATTTAATGTCAATGTTATTGTCAAGCATTTTCATGCGTTTCTAGTGTACGTATGTACGTATGTATGTATGTATGTATGTATGCATGTATGTATGTACTTATAAATGTGTTTTATTTTTATTTTTTTTTTTATTTATTTGGGTTTTCTTTTCTTTTCTTTTTGACACACAAAAACCCAGAAAGCATTAAATTCTGATTCCTTTTATATCAAACTTATAGAAATATTAATGTTAAGGATACGTCGCTTGTATGCATGAGTGTATGGGAGTGTGTGTGTGCATGCGTGTGAGTTTGCTTTGTCTCGATTTCTTCTTCTTTATAGTTTAAGATTGGTTCAATTTTCTTTTGATTTTCAGTTCAGGGCTTTTTCCTTTTCCTTGTAGCCATCAACGGCCTACAGTTTGAGGATATGCTAAGTTTGTTATTCTCTATGCGCAGAATAGATGAAGAGACGATGGTGTTCGATAAGCACTTGTTTACTTTTATTCGATATGAAATTCTAAATCCATTTTATGAAATCCATGTGTCCGTCGGTTCGTTTGTCTTTGGTATAGCGTAACATTTTGATAAAATAGATTTGGATACGGGTCCCGTGTGCTTTCGTAATACCTTAGAAAAACTATAAATCCAAGCAATCTTAAAATTCCTAAAACATTTCAAATGTTATATATGATGACCTTGAAAATCTTGCCGCTCTACTGTCGTTTACTCATCGTTCAAGTGGCCAAGTGTATTGGTAAAGTGAGGATAAATTCCATATGCAATAAGATCCTCCGCACATTTTTGCCTAAATTTCTTTATGCTCTGATTTGTGTCATAAAAAAATATCTGCATTTTTTTCTCCATACATTTCTTCACTTGACCCCGAACAACAACAACTTATCATCATAAAATCATTAATTTTACCTGCAAATCCTTATACTTCCTAATGTGTAATCACAAGGGATTGACCTACGGCTGTATCATTAAAAGTGAGACTTATCAAGAGTAATGCTTTTTAAATGAAAACTAAAAAAACAACTCAACGTATCAAAATTTGTGCAAAAATTGTGCTTTATTTCGAAGCGTAGCGCAGAGTTATATTCGGTTATGAACAAAATGTCACTCAAATGCCACCCGTCATGATTTTGAACACACTAAGGCCCACGACGGCGCTAATTATTTATCAGTCTGTTGCATTATATCGGCTCTAACCTGACCTCGAGGATTCACCTCCAAATCATCCAAAGTTTCGAGCTGGTCAGCATAGACCTGTAGCGCCAAAGAAAATAATCCATGAGTATTAAATTACACAACTATGGCGGCCTGAACAGGCAAACGACTGTGGCAACCCAATTCTCTGATGAACAAACGATGATCACCCACAACTGATCTGTCACTTTAGTAACATTTTGTAACACTTTCGAAACTTTCAAAAATCCTGAGACGTTGCCTTTGGAGTTGTTAGTCGAAATACTTAGCCTACTCGGCCACTCGGGTGAATCTTGAGCTTTATCAGAAGCATTTTATCATGTTGTTTGCGTCGACTCGGGGGGCCTTAGTAAAGTTGCTGTGCAAGGATTGTCTGTTAGCGTCTGATCATTCTGAAGGCTCCACCAAGAAGAAGAAAGTCCCTGGTTATCACTGACCATTACTTCCCTGCGCACCTCTCGTTGGCTTTGCCAGCTTTTTGCGATCTCATACACACGTGAACCGATGTAAGGGAGAGTCTACCTCCCTATCCTTATTCTTATGCTACAAAATGATGTAAACAGCATCGCATCGTTATGGAACCGAAACGAGGAACGGCTTAAGTCCGCACAATCTATGACAGACATTGATCTGGAATTTAATTATTGGCTAAATGATTTTAGTATCTTCTCTCGCCAAGCGAGCTATCGTAGCATACGGCTGTATGGCTGCACGGCTGATGTGTAGTAAACGACTCTGTAGAAGAAGTTTCTTTGTTACTGTGGGATTTAATTTTAAATAAAAATTTATAAATGCAACGCAAATGTAAACTTTTACAGAAGATTTTACGCAACAATGTTATCTTAGACCAGGAAACTTAAAACTTGGTATCGAGCTCGTCTTTTTCTCTTTTCTTTTTTTTTTTTTTTTATATGTGGGCAACCACTCAGGCAATGTCTCCTATAAGTGTATCATGGCAAGGGTTAAAAAGAAGTAAAGAAGAGAAGGAGAAGAAGAGATAGAGAGGGGATAGAACCTAGTGGGTGCGGGTCGAATCGGTAAATGTTACGTCTGACAACTCACTCTATACCCACGACCACCAATGAGGCATACCCGCTGAAATTTGGCCTCGCAAACACCGACTACTCGCGACTTTTTTATTTACTCGGGTAGGCGGTAAGCTTTTATGCTGCAGTAATTTTCAATTACTTGCTTTTTCGTGTGGCTGTGAATTAGGCTTAGAAACACTTTCTCTGCAAAAGCGTTGGGTAAACGATAAGCAAAACTGGTCCGAAGATATCTTACTTTTTTTCTAATGAAACGAGAAGTGGAAGTGGTTCATGGATACTTTACCACTGTGTTCTAATGAAACGATAAGCAAAACTAGTCCGAAGATATCGTACTTTTTTTTTCTAACGAAAGGGGAAGTGGAAGTGATTTACCTCTGTTTTCTAGTGAATCGATAAGTAAAACTGGTTTGACGGTACTTTACTTCTATTCGAGAGTTCATAGTCATCACTGAGGATGGATTTTAATAAAATATTTTTACAAAAAAAACGTTTAATTGAATACTTAACCGCAAAGGCAACTTGTTGTTCGCATATTTTCCTCAAGAGGAAAAGAGAAGATTTTCACTCAAGACGGATGGACTGGAATCGGAAGTCTGTTCAACGAATATTAATTCCAGTAATTTGAAGATTCTTAAGTCTAAATGGAAGCTATCACGACGCTAGTCGGTTATCATATATTAAGACGGGCCGAAGGGTATCCAAAAGTCGCCTTAAAACGAACATAGTTTTTCTAAACGATGTTCTTTGCAGAGTGTTCGAGCGTTGAAAATGTATTCGAGAGTGCGTTCTGGAAAACTCTGTTGTTCTCCTGACAAAAGAAGCTTTCTAGTGCTGTGTGCGGTTTTCCGCTTTTTTTTTTTTTTATCGAAAAACTAAATTCTTTAAATTCGCTACGGGTTTTCTTTTTTTTTCCTTTTTATTTGTTTCAATTCACTTTGACTGGTGACTACATTGTGTCAGAAGAAATTCATATGTGCTCGTTATTTTTTTGTTTTTTTTTTTGTTGTTTGTTCCTTTTTTTGTTTTTTTCTTTTCTTTTCGCTGGGGTAGCCCCTCGAGCTTCTAGCCTGGAAAAATATATTTTCATGGTTCTCTCTTTTGGTTGAGCATATCATAAGTATTGCTTCGCACATAAATACGTACATGCCGCCGTTGTTTGTGCTGGTAATATGAAAATGTCATAAATTTTCCAAGGATTTTGCCGAACGTTGACATTTCTGCAGAGAAACGCATATTTTTATTCTCTGCTTTCGTTCGCTCCCTCTCCCTTTCGCACGAATTGTTTTATGTGTAGACGGTATTAGTTGCTCGTTGGTTTGTTGGTCCGTTTTCTTGGCCCGCCATTTCCTTTAGCATAAAAAAAGTTTATATATATATATGTGTGCGTGCGTATACACGATGACAAACATTTAGCTAATATTACTCATATATTGTGTGGATGCACGCGTGCGAGTATATGAAGTGCAATATTGTCAGTCTCTGCTGGTTTGCTTCGCATTTTTGAAATAAATTGCATTTATTTGTTTGTTTGTTTCAATGTCTGTCCCATCGTCTGTCTTATACATTGACTTTTTATTTGATGATGACATAATAATGCAAAAAACTTTTCTCCCCCTTTTTCCCTTTCTCCTCCTTAACTTTATCATAATTTTCGTTTCTTATGTGCAAAATATGCTGACATTACGTGATTTTCGCAAATTCGTCTACGAAATGATTTATGTTTGTTACTGACTTTTCAAATCTTTTGTTCTTTTTTTTCTTTTTCTTTTTGTTTTTTTTGCTTTTTGTTTTCATTAAATTGCAGAAAATTTCAGACCAAAATAACAAAAACAGATTAAATTTAATTCTTAAATAGACGCTAACATTAGACAGCAAGGGAAGTTTTCTCTTTCCTTCCAAACACGCAATGACTTGTCGAAACGAGATCTGAAAAGTCAGAATAGATTTATTTATTTATTTATTTATTTATTTATTTAATTCAAATTGGATACAGAAAGTGCAACCAATGATTACATTAGAGTACAGACAAAATTTTCAAGGGCACAACTTATGCTTAACTTCGTAGGATACGTGAAGAGCTGCTTTAAATATTTATAATAACAATTTCGACCTGAAAACTTTAACTGCTATAACCTCGCAGTCGAATCACATAAATACTATAGATATATATATAATTCTTAATAATTCTTCAAATAAAAATCCTCACCTAAAAGTTTAGCTTCTAAGCGAACGCTTGACAACCGGTCATACTGAACTTAACTGGATCAGCTTGCGCAAATAACGATACTTTACCTTTGCTAGTGAGCTGAGTTAAAAGCACGACAGAGGCTGATCGCTGCTTTGCTATTCCTTAACGAGTCCAATATTGGGAATAAATTGCTGGCTCCTTTTGTAAGGGATCCCGAACGAAAAAAGCGTGAGTGAGTGGGAGAACAAAAATTACAGATGATATCTGCTTGTGTCTGAGGCTAAGTTTTTTGCATCAATATTTTTTGCTTTTAAAAGCGAAACGAATTGAGAGACTTACAATTGCATCATAGAGTCGAAAGCGAGAATAAAAGATTGCGTAAAAGTTTTTTGATTGATTTCATTTGCAAGTGTAATGAACGATAACATTTTGTTTGCTAAAACGACCGCGACCGCGACCGTGGCCGACGCTTGAAAAACGAATGAACAGTGATGCGTATGCATGCATAGTAAAAGAACTGCTATAGCTTACAATAGCACGTATAAGATATAGGCGAGAAAGAGACAACTTATAATTAACATAAAACTAAGTGCAAATTATTCATGTATTACGTTGCGTCTACATAGGACAAACATAAGTGATAGTTTATATAGGGATGTGCCTCATGAACAGGCATATAGGAATGTGCTGTAAGCTTAACCTTGAAACTCAGCAAAGTTTAGTGCAAATCAGTTGATTTATGAGAATCGGACAAAGCTGCGGTATACCGCTTCTACTTTGTTACAATTCTTGTTGATCGAATACGAAAACAGGCAGATGAGGGAACAATGTGTTGCTTGTCATCAGTTCGCTCTGCTTGATATCAATGCCAATTTCTTCTTATCAAACCCAAGTTTTATTCAATTATGGAAACAAGCCATAACTCTCTCAATGTTTTTTCCCTAATTTCCAAAAGAGCGGATTCTTCTTTTAGGGGGTCTTTCAAGAATTGATGTATATCTTCTTCTTTTTTTTTCTGTAATATCAATGCAATGAACTGCTTAGTGTACTATGGTTGCGATCAGAAAAATATGGGGAAAAGATGGACAAAAAAAAGAGAAAAATATACGGGGGGTGGACGAAGCTTAGTGGATGTGCGTCCGATCGGTCAGTGTTGTACCTTTATCGTATGAGCGCTCACTACAGCTACTACCAAATATGTTCTAACCACACTGAGATTTTAATCCGCGAACGTCGATCTGTCGCGACCGGTATCTTGTCGCCTATGGTGTTCTTCCGATAAGCGGTTGATCGCCTGCGAAGGCTCGCTTATCAAACAGCCTTCCAATGACAGATTCCATCTTTGGAGTACAGTCATTGCTTTCCTGCCCGCATTATTTTATTTGAGAATAACGAAGAGGGAACGAATGACGTGAAATGAATCCATTACGATAAATTGATTTTTTTTTACATTTTTTTCTTTGCTTTTAAGGCTGTCATCAAGAAGACTCGAATAACGTGTAAATGTCATGGCGTTTCTGGCTCCTGTAGTTTAATTACGTGTTGGCAACAGTTGTCATCTATAAGAGAGATCGGTAAGTTTGCAATTTTAGCGTCAAACTGAAAGCAAAAAAATGTTTTCTAAGGTTAACTCCTAAAGTGTTTAAAGTTAAGAAAGTGAAAAAAGTTCGATCAGGTGCTTGGTACCGAATATAATTTTAAATAAATAATAAAATTGATAAAAAGAATTAATCAAAAAATAATAGTGAAAATAAAATAAATTAAGTAAGAAAATTATATTCAGCCGTGAACGAATCTTTTATATCCATCACCATTAAAAGAAGGAAAAAAACTAAAGGAAAAAATAAATCACACTCTATAATATGGACGTGACTGATATTTTCTTCATTTCCAGAATAAAAGCGGAAATTTACATTGTGTGTGTGTTGCAGTTTAAGGGCTACAACGCATTTTCTATCTGCATCTCTCTCTCTCTCTCCCCAAGTCCTTTTATTTGATACACATATCGACAGACATGCGGACGGACGGACAAACTTATCTAAATCGATTTCGAATTTGATCGTGATCCAGAATATACTTGCATGCTTTATGGGATCTCTGTACTTGCCTTCTGGGTGTTTCAAATCTTTTGCCGAAATTCACGTACCCCTCCCTCATCCTCAGTAGGTATCAAACGTAAACAGTTGTCACAGTATGTCGAACAAAAGTGCTGCTCTCTGATACCTTAACACATCTGCGATTATTTCATGATTGCCTTGCTTTGCAATTTTTAATAAAGCCATGCCCATTGCATGTAATGTTGGCTGGAGGTCTTAAAAATATGTTTATTGAAATTTGTCCATTCTCGATGTATATTTTCATTCCCTCACTTCCAACATTTAACAAACCCAGTAGAACTTCTTAAGTTAAAAGATATAATAAACCCCTTTTTACTCCGACAGTTGCTTTGAATATATCTTTTGTAAAATTACGGGCCTAATAAGAAGATAATCGGAATCATTTTTATGCAAACATGTATCAATTGTTTTTATATCCTCCGTGTAGGAATGAAAAGGGGATTAATTTGTTTTGTTAAAACGTTTACAACCTTTAGAAGGAAGCTTCAAAGACCCCATAGATCATATATACATATCCGATCGTTTTCAATTTCCGACTAAGTTTTCACATATCCGTCTGTTGCTTCGTGTAATGTCTGTGGTAAACATTTCTCCGGCTGGAGAATGAAGCCAGAAACTTTGGAAGTTCTTTTAAGCAAGTTGGACTTGAAAACGGGCATCGAAGGACTCGCTTGCAACAAACTGACCTCTATTTTCAAAAGCAAAAAAAAAAAAAAACATGTTCTTCTGCTAATTACTCACAAACTGGAGTAGATAAGATGGGAGAGATTTTCACAAAGGTCCGTATATGAGTTTATAGTACCTATGCAAAAGTGGGAAAAAGCGGCCACGCCCAATCAATATAAATCAATATTGCCCCAAAATTTCATATTATGCCCAGAAGCAACCGTGCAAAGAAGAAGTTACCGCGTAAAACCCGTAAGGGTTTACGTAAAGTCACCTGTAAAGGAGCTTAGCATCCATCTCGTGTGTCGACCACCGTTGCTCGAGCTTGTCAAAAAGACTATAATCATCGCACTGAAATCAATAAGAAAATTTATCACGTTGGTGCTCGCATACATACTAAGGTTCGAAAGGTTATCAAAAATAACGCGTCAACTGGATACGATTTAACAGATAAAAGCAAGCAAAAGAGCCTTCATAAAGTATTTATATTTTAAATCGGTATCAAACTAGCGCTCACTTTAGCCGGTCCGTGTGCTCCCCTACTTATTTACTTGTCTGCGAATTTATGTAATATCCGTGGAAAATATACTTCTCCACGCGGGGAGGTATCGCTTTTAAATTTAACCCAATTTTTTGCTTTACTGTTAACGGCAGACACTTGTGTAGACACAAGTGTCAAGTAGTCGTCGTTACTTTATGTTCCTGCCAGGCATTGGGAAACAGTCTTTTGTCGGGTTTTATGGTGATTGTGGCCGTAAACAAACTAATGGAATCTGACTGCGGGCTTGCTTTGCGAGCGACTTCTTGATCTGAATAAAAACATATGATATGTACATCATCATAGAAGGCCTGTGCGCCCTTTATATGGTACATATCTACATAGCAGTCCAGAAACCTACGCTTGTGTTCCCTCTCCGATAAGTTCAAGCGCACCTTGGAGGTTACAGTGGACTTAAGCCTTCAAGGCTGTTCTACACCTAAGTCTTCTAAGCATGCTCGCGAAATGTAGATAAAGAAGAATACAAACATACAGTTGGAAGCTCTTTTCTTCCCAAAAATAATCCGTTAAACTGAAAAGCATGAAGCAGAGTATTGGACGCAAATTTTGCTTATTTCTGAAAGCGAAATTAAAAAAAAATCCTTTGAAGTAACAAAAGAAACAAGAAAGAAAATCAAATTCGGTCGGGACCGAATCTTTTATACCCACCACCGTTTACCCCAAAACGGGACAAAAGAAGTAAAAGAACAAAATTCTCATACTCTATAACATGGAGCGGGCGCAGGTGATTTCTTCTATTTACAAAATAAAAGCTTTTGTCGTAGAGGCATATGGGCATTGTAGGCGTGTCCTTTGAAAAGTTGAAGTCAATTCCAAATTCTTTTGCAAATTATTAAGCGATATACTTAAGCCAATACTACAAAATTACGCAAACAGACAAATGGACAGACGAACAGGCGGACATGTTTAGATACATTCGAGGGTTGTAACTGGCCAAGAATTTGTATACGTTATGAAGTTTCGTTTCTGCGTGTTATAAAGGTATTGAAAAATAATTCAATTTTGACATACTATAATGTAGGGGAGGCGTGGTAAATTTTTTCAATTTTTGTGCGGTAATGAGCAAAAAGCCAATTTTTCATTTCCTTTGACAAACACAGGCGTTCTCAGTTTATGTGGTGCTGTAAGCGTGCCATTCGATCGATTTGGCCAATTTTCAATACCAACCCGGCTGCAAGAACTTCTAATTTTTCTCCCCGAAATCTGAAGTCGATTGCACACAGGAAAATGTGCACAACACACAAACATTACACAAACGGACAGACGGACAGATGGACATGCTTAAATCGATTTAAAATTTGATGTTGATCAAGAATTTATATACATTGTAGGGTCTCTGCTGCTTCCTTCTGGGTGTTGCAAACGTTTTGACAAAATGAATATACCCCTCGTCCATGGGTGATGGGTATTCAAAAGTAATACGCAATCGTTTATAGCTAAAAAATTATTTATAGGAAAAATTTATTACTAATTTTGTAGATAAAAACAAAACTTGACGACTTTAGAGGAGAATGAGATAAAAAAAAACGTAAAATTATTTCTTGCTCTACCTTAGCATTAATGTAATGACGTGCATAACGTAGGAAAGCTTTCATAGGTTCGAGTCTTTAATAAGGCTTCACATTCTAATTATGTTTTTCTCTTGTTTTTTTCTTTTTTTGCGTAAACTTACTTATCACACACACGCGCTCGCGCACACACACACACACTTGAT